>ML111422.1:0-51410 GCA_003697995.1 Taxidea taxus jeffersonii | reverse complement strand
AAAGTAAAAAAAAAAATACAGTTTATAAAATAAAGAGGTGGGGAACTTAACTCTGGAGAGGGGCACCAATGAAATTTCACAGGTTGAGGGAGCAAAACTAATTATTAGTGGAATAGCAGGTAATTGAAAATCAGCTAGCATTTTCCTTTGATTTCTATGCCATGTTTCCAGAGACTAAAGAGAAGAAGAAAAGAAGGGTAAGGAGGAGTAAAAGAAGAAAGGAAACAAAGGAAAGCCTGAACTCAATTATCACCAACACTCTGTGCCTTTGTAAATGTCAAAACGCTTGCTTATTTTTTTTTCATAGGGAAATACTAAATATTATTTATTTATTTTATTATTTATTTAGCTTCATATTTTAATTTTTTTACCTCATTTCATTTACATTTACTGGATTACCATCGTTTTGATGCTGTTGTCTGTTAACTGTACTATTAACAATCACTCATGTTAGTCTGTTGTTCTCTTTTCCCTCAACCCTTGCTTATTTTTATCCTTAAATTTCAACCTATCTTCTTATTATTTAATATTACAAATGAACTTGGAAAATACCAAATAGTTGCCCACAAACTCAGTCCACTACTTCCTCTCAATAAAAAACAAGTAGTGTTGATTATTAGTGGGCTAATTAAATATGTGATTCTGTTGAGGCACCATATTAATTTTTCTTGTTCTTATATATCATAAGTTAAGAAAAATATCTTCTTAAATTTACATCTTCGGGTCAGACTTTGCCCTGAGCCCCAGACAAATGTATCCAATTCTTTCATGTGAATATACTGTGAAATTCTATAGGTACTACAATTATTTCCCTCCTTCCCCAAAACCAACCGCTCCTTCCTCTACTGACATAAACATCATCAGTGTACATAGCAGCTCGTAAGAAGGTACTTGGGTTGACTTTTTTTTTGGGGGGGGGGGGGGGGGGGGCCTGGCATTTTGTGTGAGAATACATGTTGTGTGGCTGTGTCTGTGCGTGTGTGTGTGCATACACTTATGTGTGTGTGTGTGCGTGCGTGTGTGTGTGTGTGTGTGTGTGTGTGTGTGTGTATTTGGGAGGAAAAGGGACTGATCAATGACCACAGGGAAAAGAGAAAGTTTGCCAAGAGAGTTGTGGAGAGAAGGCTGCATTTTGTTGGCTATGACTTTAATGCTGTGGGCACATGTGTCAAGCTGTGTAGCTGTATCTTTCCTTCACTGCTGCCCAGGACGATGACTGAATATTCTGAGTGTCTGTTTTTAAACAAGAGCCTATGCCCCACCTTCCCTCCTGAGACAGAATTTGAGTCTGTACAGACTTTTAAGATGTGAGTGATTTTTCCTGAGTCCTTTGTCTCCTGGTTTCCACTGACGCTTTAAGATGCCAAGTGCTAGTCTGACAGTGGCTCCCTTATGGGCTACTGGTACCACCTTTCCGTTTGTTGTGCAGTTTTGTTCTGTTGTCACTATGTGTAACTCCTTTTATTTATCTTTGTTAAAATTTGGTGAGCCTCCTGAATATGAGGATTGGTGAGTTTTTCTCATTCTGCAATTTTCTCATCTGTGTTTTTAACTTTGCCTCCTGCCAGTTATTTCTTTTCTCTCTAGCAACTTTCATGAGCTTCCACAAGGACCTTGTCTGCCCATCATCCATGATTCTTGGTCTCTTCTCATGTTCTCCATCTCTGGTCTGCTTTTTAATCTGTACGGCCTTCTATACCTCTACTGTACTTATCTCCCCCCACCCCCCCACACGCACTGGATTGCTGGTGCCTTATCAGTACAGAGTGTCTTTTATTTTTGTATCTCTGGTACCCAGTGCAGTGTCTTCCACGCTGCTGGCATTAAAAGAAAAAAATGAAATGGATAAATATCTAAAAAGGGCTGCCCTTCTTACCTCTCAAACTGCCAACACTGTGCTTATTCCTGAGGCCCCATCTCCCTCCTCTCCTGTAGGGCATGGGGTTGGCATCTTTACTAAAGATCTACAGAACCAACTCTACTTTGTCAGAAGGGAAAATGATGCAAGCGTATCTCAAATAAACCGTATTCAGTACTCTGAAGTCTAGGAACTTTTCAAAAAAAGTTTGCATTCATCATTAGAAGATATTTACTGAAGAGCTCTATGTAAATTTGATCCCAGGTTTCCTCATCCACTTCCCACTCCACACTCCCTCCCCCACCAAAGCTTCTCAGTCTGGAGCAGAATCTATTCTATTAACAGCAATGGGTACTAGCAAGTGTATTCAATCAAGCTCCATCAGATACTATTAATTTAATCTGTAATGTATAAGCTTTTCCTCAGCTTAAGAAAGCAGTTTGATTAGCTTGCTTCTACTTTTGCATCCACTGTTCATGACATATTCAAGGAAGTAAAGAATACTGGCCCAAAGATGCCCAACAACCAAACTATAGCCATGTCTTCTGCAAGCGGCCATTTGGACTAGGACTACAGACAAATATGAAATGCATGATAGAAAAGCTTCCTTCCAGATAAAAGCACTAGGCATATAATACCTTAAACAACAAATGCCACTTAGCCCAAGGATTAATTCAATTAGCATTACATAAATGTTCTGTGAGAACTGAATTACCTCCCATCTCACAGTTTGAGATAACATCCTGTCATCCATCATCACTGGGAAAATCATGGGTTCCCCAGCCCAATTCACATTGAGGCAATTATGGTAGCTAATAAGAAATGTCAAGGAGTAAATATATTCCACAACACTAATTTTATACATATTTTAAGCCTGATACTTAAACCTGTTACAGGCTTATCCAGAAGGAAAGAAAAAAAGACAATGAAGAAAAGACAGGCAAGAAATCTATGTGGATTCTTAAATTCTCTCAACTCTTTGACCCAATTTATAATCCTAAAATTCTGTGGATTACTCCTATGGCTACAGTCTTTGGAAAAAATTGCAGGAAGGAACTATTAACATTCACTTCTTCTCTAGGAAGGATGAGATTCAAGAATCCCCTCTATGTGTAGTCACAAAACAAAGCTTCCCTCATTCCATTTAAATTATATTTCTTCTTCTGATATTTTTGGGCATGGAAGTCTTCTGACTTATGTTTCTCTCCCCTCCCACACTGGCTACCTATCTTCTCTCACTCTATGTTCCCTGGCTCGGTCATCATAGCTTGGCCAGGGCTGGCAAAGAGCATGTTGGAGGTACCCATAGGTATCCCAGAAAATATCCACGTGGTGTTCTGAGCACTGGAGTCAACCAGTTACCAGTGAAAGTTATTATTTCCTGGATATGTCTCTGTGTGATAGGACAGAGCAGCAAATAAGATACATTATACTAACCCTCATCATTTTATTTATTAGACTTTAAAAATTATTGACAGCATCATAGTATTTCCTTAGGGAAAACTAACTCTGTTAGCAACCAGGAAAAAAGTGCTATTGGAAAAATACAGAGGGGCCTGTGTGGCTCAGTCATTGAAACATCTGCTTTGACTCAGGTCATGATCCCGGGGTCCTGAGATGGAACCCCAAATTGGGGTCCTTGTTCAGTGAGGAGTCTGCTTCTCCCTCCCACTCTGTTTGCTGCTTCCCCTGCTCGTGTTCTTTCTCTCTCTTTCTCTCTGCCAAATAAAATAAATAAAATCTTCTTAAAAAAATAAAAGAAAAAAATACATGAATAATCCTTTTTTTCTTTTCTTTTTTTTTGCAATTGGGATTGTTTTCACCTATCATAACATCATTTCCTACAGGTGTGTTTAATGTAGTTCTCAAGTACCATGCTGATTAAAAGTAATCTGAAAACTGAATTAATATCACATAATTCACCTCTTCATGATGGTTTATAACTTCAAAGATTCTAAAAACTGAAATTACCAAATCAACAGGAAGTTTTTCTATAAGATATCATTATGTAAGTTTCTATTTTTAAGAAATGAAAGAAAAGGGAATCTCCATTCATTAACATATTCTAATTAAGTTAAGGAATACTAGTATTAGCTGTAAAAACGCACTCTCAGTTTTCAGGAGCTCAATGAACAGGTATAAAACTGAAAACAGATTTAGCCCAACTAAAATAACTCTATGGTTTTCCAGCGTAAGTATCTTTTACAGATTTTGGAAATTAAAATGAACTTAAATTAGTTATTTTAAATTAATTTAAATTCTAGTTTAATTCTTTACGTTTTGGTATCTGTACATTATCCACTTTGATGTGTCTATTATGCAAGTTTAATTAAATTAATCTAAATTAACAAAATAGATATTCCCCTCCCACTTACTATGGCACTGAATACTCAGTCTGCGTGATTCTTTTTAATTAAAAGAGAGATTATGCTGGTGTCACGTAGGTAACATCTCAGAGCTGCAGGACAATAAGACTTTACAGTAAAATGCATTGGGATATATCATACTTGAAGTAGACTGTTCCTATGTTTATAGGAGACAAATTCTCGTGATTCTTCTCATAACATACAAAATTCACTCATCAGTTCCTTAAGGAGCACATTTTCTCCTCTGTGTCCAAAGTTAATAGGCCCTACAGAAAATTGATGAAATAAAATTATTTTATTCTACAGCCAACAGAAACATCCAGAAGGTATGCAGGGGGGTTCTCTACTACAGGAAAGACACACAATTAAGGTACCTTCAGTCATTGGAACTTAGTTCATTTTTGATGATCTTCAAAGCAGAAAACTCCAATGAAAACTGCCAAGATATTAGTCCTTTTTTAAAATGTAGAGCTTGATACTTCATCTCACAGATTAACTACATCCTGCATGTTAAATTCTCAGTATTATTTGCTCAAGAAATACACTAAAATGTGTTTCAGAAAAATCTAAAAGGTTTCATCGTCACCATCATCATTTCACCTCCCATGAGACATTCCAGTCAGCTTTTTTCCCTCCTCCTTCTATAAAGCCTCCTCTGGACAAAGTCGCAAGTAGCCTGCGTCCCCCGCCCCCCGTAATGGGGGGTGACCACCTGGTGTGCTCAGCAGCCAGAGCACAGAGGATGCCTCCTTCCTTTAACCACCTCCCACACTCGGCCTCCCGGACACCACACTATCCAGCTCTCCTGCTCGCTCTCCATTTACGGTTTCTCCTCAACTCTTGTTTTCCTCATTATTTTACTTCCAGGTGTACAACAAAGTGATTCGATATTTGTATATTCTGTGAAATGATCACCATAAGTCTACCTAACACCCACTACCATATGTAGTTACAGAATTTTTTCTTATGATGAGAACTTCTAAGATTTACTCTCTTAGAACCTTTCGATATAAAATATGGTACCATTATTAACTATGGTTATCATGCTATACCTCACATTCCCATGGCTTATTTACTTTATAACTGGAATTTTGTATCTTTTGACTCCTCTCCCCCATTTTTCCCACTCTTACCCCCTGCCTCTGACAACCATGGATCTGTTCTCTGTATCTTTAAGCTTTTTTTTTATTGTTGTTGTTGTTGTTTTTAAGGTTCCACATACAAGTGAGATCCTCCAGTATTTATCTTTGTCTATTCCATTTAGCATAACACCCTCAAGATTCAACCATGTCGTCACAAATGGCAAGATTTCATTCTTCTTTATGGCTGAATAATATTCCATTGTATGTGTGTGTATATATCACATATATCTGAGATATATATATATACACGAGATATATATATATGTATACATGATATATATCACATTTTCTTTATGTACTTATCTCTTAATGGATGAGTTTATTTCCAGTCTTGGCTACTGTAAATAATGTTGCAGTGAACATGGGAGTGCATATATCTTTTCAAGCTACTGTTTCTGTGTTCCTTGGATAAATACTCAGGTATAGAATTGCTGGATCATATGGCAGTTCTATTTTTAATATTTTTAGGAACACCCATACTTCCTTTCATAGTAGCAGAGCCAATTTATATTCCCACCAACAGTGCACAAAATTTCCTTTTCTCCACATCCTTGCCAACACTTGTCTTTTAAATAATAGCCATTCTAACAGGTGTGAGGTAATATCTCACTATGGATTTTTATTCGGTTTCCTTGATGATTAATGATGTTGAGCATCTTTTTGTGTAACTGCTGGCCATCTGTATGTGTTCTTTGCAAAAATATCTGCTACCAATTGTTTTAATTGAATTGTTTATTTTTTGTTATTGAGTTCTGAGTTCTTTATAAATTGTGGCCATTAAATCTTTATTACATGTATGATTTGCAAATATTTCCTCCCAAAAAGTAGGTTACTTTTTCATTTTGTTGATGGTTTCCTTTGCTGTGCAGATGTTTTTAGGTTTGCTGTAGTCCCGCCTGTTTACTTTTGCCATTGTCGCCTACGTTATTGGTGTCAAACCAATAAGCAAATAAGTAAACAAACTACTGCCAAGACCAATGCCAAGGAGCTTACCACCTGTTTTCTTCTAGCCCTTTTATGGTTTCAGGCCCTACATTTAAATCTTTCATGCATTTTGAGTTAACTTTTGTGTATGGTGTAAGAAATTAATCCAGTTTCATTCTTTCTCATGTGGCTGTCCAGTTTTCCCAACACCATTTATTGAAGAGATCTCCTCAACTCTTAAACTTCTTAGTGTTGAACTCTTCACTTGGACCCCTTTTCTTCCTACATTTTCTACGTTTATCCTTTTGTGACCCCCCTCATGCAATGGCTTTAAATGCCCTCTATACGCTAACAACTCCTAATTGTACATCTCTAGTTCAAAAATCTTTACTGAAGACTAGGCCTATATGTGCACTACCTACTTCATGTCTAACAGACATCTCAGAAAAGCATGTGCTCAGACTGAGTCCTGACCTACAAAGTCTTCTCCATTGCAAGAAGTGGGGATTCCAGAAGGAGAGACTTCCATTCTTCTTCTCACTCACATATCTCATCTGTCCACACAGATGGTTCTATGTTTCAATTACACTTACAACCCAACCGCTTCTCAACCCCTTCTCCATCTTGTCCAAGACCCTCTCACTCAAGTCACCACATTTACCTCCAAACGGATGGACACTTGCACTCCTGCCATCCCCCTTTAGGTCTGCTTTCAACATCATAGCCAAGGTAAGTTGGACCATATTCTCCTTCCAAACCAAATCTTCCCTTTTTTCTGACTTCATTCATAGAAAAAGCCAACATAATCATGATGATCTGTAAATCATATGTAATCTACATTTCCCACAACACCTCAATCTAAGATATGAACATCTTTTCTATTGCTTTTCCCTGAACAGGCATCTCTTCTACCCCAATCGTCACCAACCACCAAGTTTTGTTACTTTGGCGACAAATACAAACACAAGAAAATGGTTCCCTGGATACATCTGATGCAGTAGAGGTACCTTACTATTCTTTATTTTCTTTTAATTCAGTATTCCTTTAATATGGAGTGATATTCTGAATTCATCCTCTGCCCCTCCCCCTTGCTTGTGCCTGTGCTCACTCTCTCTCTCAAATAAATAGAATTTTTAAAAAAAGAAGTTTTATTTCATATTGTTGAAAGATTTTTCCTCTCCAATTTTAAATGTGAGTCAAAGGGAAAAGAAGGTCTAATATCAATTCTGGTTATCGGTTATTTAAAATGAGAGAGAGGTCTGTTTTCCATTTCATTATTTGTTTTACTTAACAATTTGGGCCTCAGTTTCCTTATTAATTATGCAAAACTTTAAGTTAGAAGATTGCTAAGATTCTTAAAGCCTATCTGAACATAGAGAAGTACAAAAGAAACCAAAATATTAATATTCTTAGTTCAACATGTTTTCAAGCAAATTTTAGTTTTCAGTCAATTTTTGAAAATTCTGTTCTTACAATTTTCCTTTCAGAAAATAGTCAAGTGTCTATCCATCAGAAATAAAATTAATTTGTGTAACTTGCATAGATGTCAGAAAGAAGTTCTTTACAGAAACGGTGGGGCACTATAATTATTTCATGTCATAAGAGTCATCTCATCAAAGTATTACAGAATCATAGAAGAGGCTTTGAATTTCTGAAAAATCTCCTCTCTATATAATGAAAAACATCTTACTTTTTGTGATGGCAGGATGAGCCATTTTTTATTATATATCCATTTTTATATCATATATACACAATTCCAATTTAATTAACATCTTTAAAGTTATAAAAATGTATGGCTATGTGAAAATTTGTATCAATGATTATTGTTTACATAGAAATGGTGAGTCCCATATTTAACTGAAAACTTACACTGGTCATTTAAGTGGCTTGCAATTTATTCTGAAATTGCCCTTTCTCCTATTACTGGAGGGTGGTACAGCATATACCACTGAAACATCCACCAAGTAAAACCCGATATTTCATTGTATCTCCCCAAACAAGAAGCATGCAGGATTTAAAGAAAGAAGAATAACATCTAGTCCCTTGTCTGGTTGGGCTTTCCATCTCCACCTATCAGCCATGTCCCTTCTCGGATCTGGAAAGTCCTTAAGCATTTTCTCCCTCTTGTACCTCAGTGAGGCCCCACTCCTAGGCAGTTTCAGGGCTGCAGGACACCGGTGGGGCAGCAGGTGCTGTTGCCAGATCTGAGGCTGCTGGGCTGGGGCCTCAGCCTCCCTAGAGCAGCCCCCACTGGAAGCTACTCCAGTCTGTGTAGCAGATGCCCTCCTAACTCCTCCTGCCTGGGTTGGTTTGTCTCCACTTGCGCAAGGGAGTTGCAACCTTCACGAGGCAGGTAAGCACTGGCCATAGGCCCTCCTGTCCCTTCCCACTCCAGCACTTACACACTGAAGGCACCAGGATCTGGAGCAAGGCGGCCCTGTGATTTCTAAGGTGTGCTCACGGAGAGTCCAGGCCTTTCTGCCCTCTGAGACTCCATGCATGAAATACTCTGTCATAAATCTAACAGATTTTCATTTGTAATTCAGTGATGGCTCATCACTGACCTCAGACAAATGGTATGGGAGTTAATGAGATTGGGTCTCTGATCTTCTTGGAAGACACACAGTCCTTAAACAGTGCACTGAGTATTGGAATGATCTTCGAGTTTTCACTTTCAGATAACACATTTGAAAAAAAAGGGGGGGGGCTCTAATAGCTTCAATATCAGAAGTCTCTAAAACCCTTACTTTTATACTTTCCTTTTCATGTTTATACTCTACAGATACATTTTGGAAAGTTTAATAATGTGTCATTGATGTTAACTGTTTATTTTTTCTTACATTTGTAACTGCAAATTCATTTCTATAATCTATAAA
The DNA here is from genome assembly GCA_003697995.1 of Taxidea taxus jeffersonii. Lineage (NCBI taxonomy): Eukaryota > Metazoa > Chordata > Mammalia > Carnivora > Mustelidae > Taxidea > Taxidea taxus. The sequence continues at coordinate 42,244 of ML111422.1, read as the reverse complement.
CATCCTTCTGTACATTAACACTGTCCTTGGCCTGAGTTCCTGGAAAAAAGGGGAGAGATTTAACTCTAGTACTTGGGAGATGCTCAGTGTAAATGAGACATGCTAGTGATACCTTCTCTTATGCCTGATTTTTTGCTTTTTTATGTGCATTTACTTATTACTTCCTTGAGCAACAACCAGTAATCACAGTCACTGTTCTAAACATTGTGCAGAAAAGGGTATACCACAGAAAATGATTGCAAATTATGAAATGTTAAACTTTGAGTGTTACTGTAAAACCGCTTTGTACATATTTACCCAAGTCCCAACTTGATTCCAAATAAATAGGAACACGTGAGGCAAACCCAGGGCATTCATGGAGCAAACCAACGCAACACCACAGAAATGAGTGGCTGGGGCCTGCTGGAAGGATTGGGTTCCCTGAAGGAACACAGAGCTGCTGCATGAACAATCGAACATCTGTTATTTACAGCAGGTTTACAAGTGGAGCTTATGTGAGCTCATCACGGAGGTTTACCAACACAACCGCATTTTTCAGAGAGAAGCCTCATCGCAGCGCATCCGTCCCCCTCATTTCAACAGTGTTTTCTGTTCCTATTCCTGAGCTCAGTGAAGGAACCAAGCACTAAAGAAACAACTGTTGATTCTTTTTTTTTTTTTTTTTTGGAGAGAAGCCGGTGAGGAAAAGTCAAAGTGCTCTGGGGTATAATGCAAGTAGGAACAAACACAGGGACCGTTCAGAAGTCCCATTTCCACATCCCGCCTCCCACTTGCTGGCAGCACCAGTTTTATTACTCTCCCCAAGTTGGGAAATTGTGCAGATAATGATGCTACAAATTCTCAGTGATGAAAGCTTGCCTTGACTTAGATGATGTTTGGAATTATTTGGTCTCACCCTATGGTTTTTAATGATTCACAGAAAACGCAAAATAGCTGCCGTTAAATCCTCTGTGAGGAAATTAATCCTCTGAACTTCACCAGATGTTGGTGCACAGTGATAAATGTATGCCTCCAGCTTAGATCCACTTATGAAAATTGCTCATAAAGTTTGGTAAATCTGAGACCATCTGAAGATAATTAGCTCGTTTGCATACAAGTGAATCCATTACATAGAAGGATGGACTGAGACAGGCATTAGCAAGGTGAGTTGAAATAAAATTCTGAAACACTAGAAAAAAAAACACAGACAACAATCTCTTTGACATCAGCCATAGAAACATTTTTCTAGATACATCTCCTCAGGCAAGGGAAACAAAAGCAAAAATAAAATATTGGGATGACACCAAAATAAAAAGCTCTTGCACAGTGAAGGAAACCATCCACAAAACAACAAGGCAACCCAGAGAATGGGAGAAGATGTCTTCAAGTGACGTATCTAATAAGGGGTTAACATCCAAAATGTATAAAGAATTTCTACAACTCAACATCAAAAAATGCAAATAATTCAATTAAAATAGGTTGAGGGCCTGAATCGATATTTTAAAAGAAGACATACAGATGGCCAGCAGGTACATGAAAAGATGGTCAACATCACTGATCATCAGGGAAATGCAAATCAGAATCACAATAAGAGATCTCCTCAACCCAATCACAATGGCTAGGATCAAGAAAACAACAAGTGTTGGCAGGGGTGGAGAAAGGGGAACCCTCGTGCCCTGTTGGTGGAAATGCAAACAGCTACAGCCATTATGGAACAATATGGAGATTCCTCAAAAAATTAAAAATAGAAAAGGTTATTTACCAAATGTAATGAAAACATAATGCAAAAAGATACATGTGTCCCCATATTTATTGCAGAATTATTTACAATAGCCAAGATTTTGAAGCAACTTAATTGTCCATCAACAGATGAAGGGATAAAGAAAAAATGGAATATTATGCAGCCATAAAAAGGAAAAAGATCTTGCCATTTGTGACAACATGGATGGACATAAAGGGTATTATGCCCTTGAAATAAGTCAGTCAGAGAAAGACAAATACTAAATATTTTCACTTATAGGTGGAATCTAAAAAAACAAAACAAGAAACAAACAAAGCAGAAACACCCATAAATACAGAGAACAAACTGGTATTTGCCAGTCAGGGTGGGGAAATGGGAAAAAATGGGTGAAGGGAGTGAGAGATACAGGCTTCTGTTTATGGAAAAAGTTGTGGGGGTGAAAGGTACAGTGTAGGGTGTACAGTCAATGGTATTGTGATAGCGTTGTGTGGTGACTGGGGATGGTTACACTGAGCTGAGCACAGCAGAACCTACAGGCTTGCTGAGTCATGGAGTTGTACACCTGAAACTAACATGATGTTGTGTGTCAATGATACTTCAATTAAAAAATGGTTGATTTGTTTCTTAAATTCCACATATGAGTAAATCATACAATTGTCTTTCTCTGACTGACTTATTTCACTTAGCCAGACACCCTCCAGTTCCACTCATGTTGTTGTAAATGGCAAGATTTCATTTTACCTCTTAAACTAACAATACGCTCTATATTAATTAATTGAATGTAAATTTTTTAAAAAATAAATTTTAAAAAAACGTGAAATGCACCTAGAGGGAAAGGTCATAGTTACTGGAAACAGAGTCATACCCTGAAAAAAAAATTCTATGACACATACACTGACACATGCATGCACACTCACAAGAGCACAGGAAGGTTCAGAGTCTCATTTCTTTCATCATTCTCCAGATACCATGAGTGAACATGAGGTAAGGGACTTAAGGAATGTCCCTAACAAAGACATCTCTTTGAATCTGTTTTCTCATGTAAAATGGCGGTGATGGTATCTTTCTTGTGGGGCTGTTACATGTGTTAAATGAGCTACTGTCTATAAAGTGCCCATCACTGTTCTTGGTCCACAGCAGGAACTGGCAATGTTGAGTCTAACCTTGGCACTCTGGGTTGTTTGAGGAGAGTCACTAAGATCATGCTCTCTCTGGATACATTTCAGAATCCTGTGTACATTCATCTTTGATGCCTATCTCAATCCATTCTTCTATATAAGGAACTCATCTTTATGCAGACCAGCTAATTATCTTCAGATGGTCTTAGATTCACGAAGAAAAATCCACAAATGTCAAATAACCAATGACTGATAATTATGTGAAAAATGTGCACAAACTCTTCAATAATCAAAGAATATAAGTTAGTAGGATATAACAGTTTCTGTCCAGGAGACAGTCATATGCCTAGAAGGACATGCACCAAAATGTTAATGGTGTTCATTACTGTGTGCTGGGAAATATTTTGGGTTTTTCCCTGTCCCTTCCTGAACTCTCATTTTTCAAAAGATACAAATTTAATAATAAAAGGAAAAAAAAATACCCTACATATGCTTCTAGGGTAAAACTACATTGAAAATGTTGAAAGAATGTGTGTGAAAGAATGAAAATCAAGCCTTTGAAGCCCCAAACACAGCACCCAGCACAGCAGACATTGGGACAATGTAAGCGCACCTGCTCCTCATTCTTAAGACTCGAGTGTCCCCAGCCACACATTTATCAATGAGCATGCGTGTGTCTACTAATCAGCTGTGAGTCATCATTAAATACGTCATCGGACCCTATCTCCAATGTGCCCAAAGTCACAAGATCTTCCCAAATAACTTACTAAAATATAAGACTTTTTAACATAGCTATTGTACTTTCAATCTACTATAACTTTCACATATCTGTCCAGCCCTTTACCTTCCAGAAATAACATGACATTGTCGTAGAAGGTAATTTCTGGTTCAGGTCTTACCCACAGCACCCAGTATAGGACCAGGCATGGAATGCAGATGTGCAGTACAGACACAGAGCATGAACACGTGACTGTCATCCAACTACAGTTAGGTCAGTATGATTCTTATTACAGTCTTGTAGAAAAGGAGGCAGAGGGCCAGATAGGATACCTGCTGGGACACTCGCTTATATTTCATGGAACTCTTAAGTGAAATGGAAACCATTCCTTTTTAAATCTATAGTTCTCTGACATCATTCTTTGTCTCATTACTTCAAGAAGCTCTACTTTCCTATGTCCACTGCCAGTGAGATCAGTGAAAGTAGCTCCATCAGTAGGTTCCCTCCTTCTCCACAAGCTCACTCACTGAAGTCCGGGAGGTGAATGTTGTAACCTTCTCCACGGAAAACCTTTCTCAAGGTCACCACTCATCTGCTCATCGTAGACTGTCCTCCCGAAACTCTCTGACCAGTATCTGACCCTTTTTGTTTCTCATCGGCCCCCTTCCTGTTCCAGCCCTTCACTTCTCCTTTACTGGCTTCCTGGTTCCCACAGACAGGCATTCATCTCACAAAGTCTGGATGTCACACTTCTAGCCCAGCAATGCTAATGGCAGACCCGGGTCCATGTCTGATCTCAGAGACACCTAAAGCCCCAACCCCAAAATGTCCTGTATACTACCTTCCCCTTTCCGTGTCAGCACTGCAGTCCGCTGGGGACGTCCTGTCTGCGGGAGACGTCCACGGCTCACTCTGAGGCTTCTCTCCCCCTCCGCTCCTCCTCCTCTTTCTTCCCTGGCTTCTCAGTTGTTAGCTTAGTGGATTATAGTTCTCGGGGCAAATGTTTTACCAAATTTAGGTGAAAATGTGTACAAATAGCCCACATCACCCCCCCTCCCTTCTTGTAGCCAGCAGTGTGGCTTGTCCCCAGGCCCCAAACCTGTCCCATCCTCTGGCAGGTGGCAGGGCAGGCCCCACAGGAGAAGAGTGGTGATTCTGTCCTTCCTACCCATGCTGTCTTGCTCCTATTCTCTTGGGATTGAGACTTACAGTCCTTTGGCCATGCTGGGGAAATGGACCTGTGAGCCCAAGATGGCAGTGTTTGTCAGCTAAATCAACCACAGAGCTAAAGGGAAGCATGAGGCAGGCAGGCTGCAGCTGTGCTCACTCAGGTGCATGAGCCGGGGCTGGGCCACGGGGGCAGCGGGGACCAGGAGACAGCATGTGCTCTCCCCACTTTGGGTCCAGCACCTCATGCTCTGAGTTGAAGCCAGTAACTGTCATCCAAAGAGTATCTACTGTCCTTGTGAGGAGTGGCTCAGAGATGGGGGACAGCACCAACCTGCCCCTTTATTTTCACTTCCAGTTTGGGCACGGAGCTCAGTATCTAATCTGATTTCTTGGCATTGCCGGTTCCTTAGACCTGGCGTGCCCCGTGGGAAGATTCAAACTCAAAGAACAGAAGCCAAGAGCCTGAAGAGAGTCCTCACCTCCATTCTCTGCCCGCCACTCCCCTGCACTGCCATCCAAATGTGACCCACAAAGACAAGAGGGAGTGTCACTTTTGTTTTCCAAAAACGGCACCGCCACAAATCCTGTCCCCGGCAACACAAGTGTTGCATCCTTATGGATGCAAAAAACCCACCTTTGTTTTCCACATCATGCCTGGACACATCTGCTTCTTGGTGTGTGCTTTCCTGACTGGAAGCTCTCATTCACGCGGTGCCCTCTGAACTGGATGTCCCTCTTCCCACTCTCTTTCTACTGGAACCGCCAGCATTCACTCCTGCACCGTGTGTTTGTTTCAAGTAACCTTTCCGTGGTCTATTCTGCTCATCACACAATGTGAAGGCCCTGTGCCTGCCCTCGGGAGGCTCAGCCCCAGACACGGAGAGACCGCCAGCAAGAGGATCGCAGCCCCACAACCTCTACTATGAAGCATGCATGCGCCAATCACAGAGCAGGCAACCAAAACCCGCTTCCGATAAACATACGACTATAAAACAAGACGTTCAGAAATACAGAAGTGATCTATAACAGGAGCCAAGTTCAGGGTGGCAGGACTGGAGGGCCAAGCAGAGGGAGAAAAGGCTGTCAGCATTGTTTTATCTTGCTGCTGCCTTTCTGCCTCCGGCTGCTCGAAAGTAAGGTCCTGGTGGAAGCCGAGAACTCCACCACGAGGACTGCTTTCTACCAACAGACGAGGAGGCGGACATCAGGGAACCCGGAGGGGCCACGGGGTTTGCTACCAAGTGTAGAGACTCCTCTGCTGCGTGTAGGCAAGGCAGCCTCCGGGGGCTGGGGCTGCTGGGACCGAGAGATATGTCTACAGTTTTTTTTAAAGGTCCAATCCAAATACCACCTCTCATATTAAACTTTCCCTTCCAGAAGAAAAATGGCATTCTGTGCGCCATTTCCATGGCAATGTGCTTCTGTCTGCTGCGGCGTTCCTGTGGTTGGTTGGGCACGGAATCAGCAGACAGACTGGTGTGAGCTCTCCACACTGGGGTAGAGGCCCCCGTGTTCCCCGCAGCATCCCCGCCCCCCAGCACCTGCTCCCAGACAGCACCACCACCCAGCAGACACCTGCCGAGTAAATATGATTAGAATTGTTCTAATGGCTGGTTGGGGGCGGGAGGTAGGTCTCTATGCATTTGCTAAAAATGCTCAAAGTGTCTTCGTATTGCAGTGTAACTTCTTTATCCTTCGTTTCTTCCTTGGGAGTCTCTAGAAATGTGAAAATGCATCATTAATCACATTGAAGTCCTAAAATAAGTGTTGACCATAGCATTCTGCCCAAGCCAAGGAGGATTTCCAAAGTTAAAATAATACTAAGGGGAAATGAAGAAAGGCTCCGACGGTGTTAGCAATCACATTATAGGTGTACACACAGAATCCTTCCCCTCCTTCTCCCATAAAAGCCAACCTTCGATGACCTGTGGTCTAACCCAAACAATCTGTCTAGAGTGTAATATGTTTAATGTGTTCTGTCCTGAGTGAACGGATCACGTGCAGGCTGGAGACGGCTACTTGGTCACTGAGAGATCACGCACGGGGGCAGCAGTGGCGGGCAAGAAAGTTCCCTGTCCTTACCAGTTACGTAAGCCAGAGACCACTGGAACAACAAATCCCAGACAGCAAGCAAGGCCTGTGACCTGGGAAATGACCCTGACAGCTGCCAGGATGGAAGCCGGACACCCCGAAGGCCCCCTTTCTGGAAGTGAGCACAGGGTCAGGGCACAGGTCTCTGGGGCCCTTCCTCTGTATGCGTGTATATAAATCCAGAAGTCTACTTGTCAGGGGACTACTGTTGGCTCTGTCCAATATCAGAATTCTTTTCTTTTAAATTTTTTTTAAAGATTTTATTTATTTGTGAGGTAAACAGAAAGAGCATGAGCAGAGGGAGCGGCGGGGGAGAGGGAGAAGCAGACTCCCCCCTGAGCAGGGAGCCCAACACGGGGCTCGATCCCACAACCTGGAGATCACGACCTGACCCGAAGGCAGACGCTTCACCAGCTCAGTCACCCAGGCGCCCTCAATATCAGAATCCTTGTTGGTAAAAATATAACCACTCACTGCCCAGCACACAGAAGGAGGCATCTCCGTCAACCTACTGTCTTTGGTGTAAATCCTTCTAAGCAAAGCCCCCGTAGTTTGGAAGGTATAGGAGCATAATGTTCAATTTCACATGAGGGAAGGTTCATGAGGAAAACACATGCAGCAAGGAAGTGCCCCTGTGACCCCGGAATAAACAGCTGATTTGAAAAAAATAAAGCACATGGACTGTTATTCTTCAAGGAATCACTGTTTAACTAAACCGTTGTTTGCCCTCGTCTGACAACACAAACATTCTTTAATTAATATTTTCGTCTCATTAAATAGGGGCATGCGATGTGCTGCATGTACTGTGTCAGGAAAGAAATGTTTTACTGCCCTTTGGTTTTTCCGTCTTCTTGGCTGCCGCCCCTTCGTTTCCCTCCCCAGCCTTTTAACTATGTGTGTTTCCCCAGGATCTCCCAGCTTCTAGCTTCACTTTGTATCCTTCTTCCTCCCCCGCCACTGCCCCAGATCACCCCATCTACGGGCATGGCTCGTAATGTCCTGTGTTTGTTGTCCTCTCCAGGTTACTTCCCTGTGGGCCCTGCCTGTCCAGCCTGGTTTCACCTCTCACCTGCCCTCCACCCCCTGGCCTGGCCTTGCCTCAGGCTGAGCCTGCCCCATGCCCCAGGAGGTGGAGATTCCGGCAGGAACTGTCTTCTCCACCCGACGTGCCTGGGCATCTTACCCCCCAACAGACACCAGTGGCTCCTACTGACTCACAGAATGATGCATGACACAGCCTCTGAGCCCTTGGTCTCGCGGCAGACGCCATCATGCTCACGTTTCATCCTCACTGATACAGAGAAGTAGGTTCTTCCCTTCTTACAAAGATGAGGTTTGCAGATTCAAGTGGTTTCCCAAGGTCACACAATAGAGAACAAGGAGCCAGGATGGCACCCACCCCTGGGCTGGACGTCTGCACGGTCTGCCTTCACGCCCACCCCACTGAATTTGGCCTGGGTGCTCCCCCCTGGAACACCCTTCCTGGTTCCACCAGGAATGCCAGAGGCCTTTCTGTGGCTTCCATTTCAGTTGGGTTGTCAATTTCTGTCTGCTACCCTCTCACACATCCAATCACATATAAACAGAATATGCGGCCCTTGTCTTTGATTGTCAAGGGTTAGCTAACTGTGCTGAATATGTCCTAGAAGTTCTTGCTATAGATTTATTGTCAAAAGACTTGGATCTGGTGAATACACCAGGTGATGTGGTTAGGACAAGGGACTTAGAGCTGTTGCCAACACTGCCCTCAGATGTGTTCCCTGGCTCATGCTAACCCTCATCTTTGCATGGTTTTGTATTACTATGACGAGGAAGCAAGTAAGACCAAGGGTCACTCTCGTGGAGCAAATCCATGTGAGGCCAAGGAGGTCAGTCCCATACAGGGCTTTAAAAACAGATTCACACACATGCGCACGCACATGCACACACACACACACACACACACACACACAGTAGTTTCTCTTACTTGAGATTACCCTCTTCTTGCCACTAACTGCCAGGGGTCTGGCACAGGGGAACGTCAGGACTTTCCTTCCAAGAATGAAGAGCCACCCCCTATCAAATCTCTAGAAGGGCTAACCAGAAACTGCCAGCCTCGGGTAGAACTTCAGAGCCTGTGAAGAGACAAGTGCACTGCTCTCATCCTGTGACCCTTCCTTCCCCAAAGTCACTAAGCACCTTCAGGGTCACTTACTTTCATGGAAGAACACCCAGGCCTCGTCAGAAGGGACAATGTGATTTGTTCCTTCCCTTCCTTGAAAGTCTGTAATCAAATTAAACAAATTCACATGAAGATCAAATGATCATTCCAGACCTCATGGCCTTGCTAGTGTACCTGTATTAAAGATACTGCTTTTTCAGGGCACCTGGATGGCTCAGTTGGTTAAGCGCCTGACTCTTGATCTTAGCTCAGGTCATGGTCTCAGGATCTTGAGATCAAGCCCCGCATCGGGCTCCTCGCTGAGTGTGGAGCCTGCTTGAGATTCTCTGTGTGCCCCTCTCCCCACACTCTCTCTTACTCTCTTAAAACAAACAAACAAAACCTTACTTTTTCAACCAACAGAGTCACAAAGACTGAGTAGGGTCCAGTGTCTGAAGATGACATGGGCAGTCAGCATTCTGAGCATTTCGCTTCAAGATTCAGCCTTTGGAGAGCCTCTGATATTCAAAGAATACCTGAAGAAAAATCCAGGTGGCTCAGTCAGTGAGCATCTGCCTTTGGCTCAGGTCATGATCCCGGGGTCCTGGGATCGAGCCCCGCATCGGGCTCTCTGCTCAGTGGGGAGCCTGCTTCCCCCTCTCTCTACCTGCCTCTCTGCCTACTTGTGATCTCTGTCAAATAAATAAATAAAATCTTTTTAAAAATTATGTGAATTACATCAATTAAGCAAAAAGGAGGGATAAGAAAATACTAAAATGATTAAAAAATCCTTATAGAATATGAGCTATCTACCTGCCCAAACAGCCTCCAGATGACGAGACTCCACCTCTCACCTGGGCAGATTACTCTGGATTCGCTCTAGAGAGAGTAAAGTGGACACGGAAGCTCAGGGCTATATAAATCGCTGTAAACCTAACAGAGAAAAATACAGCAATATTTATCAAGATTCTTTAAAAAGGCTAAGCATTCTATGTTATAGCCCCTTCCTAAAATTGTACCATAGGCAGTAACCAAACTTGAGTCAAAGTTGTGCCATCAACTATGATAACAACAGTATTATTTATAGTATTTAAAAACCAAGAGTAAACTTAGCGTTCCACAGCAGGGTAAGAGTAAAATTCTTCATGGCAAAATCACATCACAGGATACTGTATAGACATTAAAACTTTCTTACAAGAATATGTGAGGATCTAACCATACACTGTCAAGAGAAAAAATACAAAACATAAAATATCAAAATACTGCTTATAAGCCTTTGAATCATGTGATTTACCTACTGCCTTTTTTTTTTTTTTTTAAGATTTTATTTACTTGAAAGGATAAAGAGCACAAGCGGGAGGAGCAGCAGGCAAAGGAGCAGGGAGCCCAAAGCGGGGCTCAATCCCAGTAGCCTGGGATCATGACCTAAGGCTAAGGCAGATGATTAACTGGCTGAGCCACCCAGGTGCCCCTCACCTACTCCTGTCAATCATGCTCTTCAGTCTGTGATTGAACCCCAAGTCTGTGATTACAGGGAAGGATTACAATATGAAATCTAAGACAACAAAAGCAGAAACAATCAAGCAAACAAAACAAATTAGTAGACACCTTCGCTTCATATGCCTTAAGAAAGTCTGAACTGAACTTTCTAGAACACTCCCTGTGTGTGGGTTTAGAGTGACCTTTTCTTATTTCGTGACCTTTTATGTGTGTTTCTGCTTCAGCAAATTGTGAAAAATGCCCATTCACAGACATGGCCTGACTGCTTTCTCAGTGGAATCAAGAAATTTTGAATTTCTTACTAACCAGGCCACGAACAATTACAGAAACCACCAAGTCCATTTTCTGTGTGTGTGTCAAAATGAAAAATAATCCTGGCTAGACTATTTTTGAAGCCGGTGACCTTCTTTGAAGCACTTACAGAGCCGTAGGGCTCACACATTCAGCCTGTGTTTTAAACATCTTTCTCCTCCCCCAAGGAATTTGATACACCGGAGGGCGTTTCTAACACTCTAACACTGGGGATTAATTGTGCACCAGCATGTTGCTGCTGGGAAGGTGGGAAGGCGGGGAGCGCAGGGGACAGAAGGGGCACAGGGGCAACCAGTCTCTAGATCCCAGCTGCAAAAAACATCCTAGAAAGAACCATTCATTTTGTCTAAATTCCCACAGCGGGGTGCTTAGAGGGCTCAGCCCAGTTAAGCATCTGCCTTTAGCTCAGGTCATGATCTCCAGGTCCTGGGATGGAGTCCCGTGTCAGGTTCCTTGCTTCTCCCTCTCTCTCTGGCTGCTGCTCTCCCTGCTTGTGCTCCTTGTTATCTCTCTCTCTCTTTCAAATAAATAAATAAAATCTTTATCAACAAATAAGTGAACAAATATTCCTACAGCTCCTGAAACATGGGCAGGGAGATTTCCTGCAATTTCCTACAACAGTGTCCTGTCCTACATGGTCGTGGGGCAATGCCAAATCTCCTTCAGCGACTTCAAGCAGGTGCCCAGCCCCTCTGAATGTCTGTTTCATCTGTCGTACCTCACAAGGCAAGCCAAAAGCATTTAGCAAATAATTGGGAGTTTGATACATATTTTGTTCTCCTTTCATGGAGGAATTTAAGGCAGGTTAAATGATGATTTATCTGATTTTCATTTCTGGCCTGCATATTTTTTATAGTCTGGAAACTCTCAGTTTCCTAGATTTTTTTTTAAATTCAAAGTGATTTTTATTAGCGCAAGCATTTATTATTTCATTTTTCACAAGCTTATCAATATTTCACATAAATTTATAGCAAAAAATACCAGTTTCAGATTGTTTTATTTAGTAATTGTAGTTATCGTTAGCTACAAATGATGCAAGCATAGGACTTGAGGCATTATCTTCTCTATTAATCACCACTTCGGTATACCTAGTGCTTAGCATACAACAATTGCTCACAAAATATTTGTTGAAGGAAAGACTACCTAGGCTCTGCCCAAGGACAGCAGAACCTGGGACTGGGTGGGTAGGACTTATTGACAGTGCCAGAGCTCACTGTGTAGGCGATTTCACCCTTACCTCGCCTGTTGTGCAGGTGAAGCCTGGGGAGAGTGACGGTAATCACCACAGACCGCAAGCCCTGGCAGTCATGGACCCATCTGAGCAGAGGGGCAGAGCGCCATGCAGGGCCTCATGCCCGACAGATGCGTGCCCCACCCTCAGGGCCTCTGCCAGGTCCCTCCCTGCCCCAGCCAGAGCCCCATCACCACGTGCTTCTGTGCCTTCAGCTGTCCTGCTTTTACTGGCTTCTGTTACCTGGCCTCTGTGGGTTTTTATAGTACTGAACAACCTACCTCTAAAAGACGTTTGCAGTGAAGCTGCCCCAGCTCACTGTTAGTGGACTTCACAGGGAACCTGAGTTTAAGAATTCGAGTTCTTAAGCAAGGCCTCCAGGCTCTGCACTGGGTATATTTGAGTCTAGTGACTATTCACAGTTCCTTTCCTGAGAAGCAGGGAAGCACGGTTCACCACTCTGCATTTGCTCCCTTTCTTTGTGAAGGAGGTTGAACTCCCCCACTTGGATGGACAGAATACCTCAGAAAGCACTTGCCCAGGGACCATGGGGGTTGGGGGATGGCGGGAGGTCCTTCCAAGGGGACCTGGGCTCCCAGAAACTCTGCAGCCTCAGCTCCTCCCACTCCGGGCTCAGCAGCAAGGCCAAGAGGAGTCACTGCTGCCAAGACAACCTCTTCCTATAATGTGCCTTTGTACTTTCACAGGGAAGAAACCTTCTTTCCGTACAAAAGCCTGTGACGACTGTGGTGGCAAGGAAGTTTCAGCACTGGAGTGCGCTGGACAGCAACTTCCGGGTTTCTGCGGGGGAGGGGCCTGAGGGGCGGGGGGCGGGGCTGCTGCAGAGCTCCTCCTCTAACACCAAGGCCCCAGCATGTGCATGTGCATGCATGTTATCATGTTTGTTTGGTTAGTTTGTTTTTGGAAGTACGTATTTTCAATTTAGTTACAGCTGAGTAAATGTTTAAAGAATTCAGTCTTAAACAGCCACTATCAATAACATTATTACCCTTGAATGACCTTTCCCATAATATCGGCACATGACCCTCCGTTACTCAGTGGCCTACCTGGAAGGGCACAGGCAGTATTCAAGAGATCAGCCTCTCTGATGCAGGCAGTGTGATTCTCTACCAGTAACACGAAGATGTTCACTAGGTCAGGGACCAAACCTTCTTTATTCATTCCTTTGCTTACTGATTCATTAATTCATTCGTCCGTCCACTCACTTATTCCTTCTATTTATTCACGTATGTGTGTATGTGCGTCCGTACAATTTGAATGGGAGGTGTGGGCAATCTCTAATTAATGTGATTGAAATCAAACAGATGCTAATTTGGTTGAACTTGGGTTTGAGGGACAGGGTCCTGGATCTGATCCCTCTCTCCCTAAAAAGCCCAGGAGTACACTCAGGAACCCATGGTTCCAAAGAGGAAAAATGTGGGGAAAACATGACCATTTTATACAATCTCAGTGTCCTGTTCTTCTCTGAACCTGATTACGAGCAGGACCCTGTAGGCACGAGGGAAAGCCAGGACAGCCCTGGGGTGAGCAGGGTAGGCCGAGCCAGAAGAAATGCAGGAACAAATTGTCCATACCCCACAGGCTGCTCCATCTTGTGACACTTAATGTTGCCACCTGGATCCTGAACTATCCTGGCCATTGTGGTGCCAATGGGAGGCCATCCTCTCTAGGGAGCCCAAAGTGCGCTGGAGCACCCCGCCTCCATGTCTCCTGTCATCAGCCTTGACGCTGCCTGTCCCAGAAGCATCACCTATTTATAGATGCAGAAGGCCAGGAAGAAGCAAAGGAGAGGAGTGAAAATAATACAGTGGCCTAGTTGACACACTCCTCTCCAGAATCACTGAGAGCGTCCCAAGGCCACTGCTATCTCGTCTGCCTGGACCGTGTGCACCTTGAAATCCTGCCAGAACCCAAAATCACCGAGCATCCAAATGACCCCTGGCTCTTTCACTGACAGATGTGGCTAGATAGCACACCTCAAACATCAAAAGAGACAGTTTCAGGATATTTTATGCAGTTTGTAAATGTCCATCCTGAACTCCCATGGACTCCACATACACTCAGATTCCACTACCATCGGCTCTGTCCTGTCCTCGCCTTGCGCAAATCCCTTTACGTGGCATTTGTTCTTCTAAACCCTAACAAGTCTGTGGTACAGACAATATTAATGTCTCCATTTTGAAGATAAAAGGAAAAAGAAAATGTAAAATGTGTTGTAGGAGGCCAAACAACGGCATGAGACACCCTGGCTGGCTCAGTCGGTAGAGCAGGAGACTCTTGATCTTGGGGTTGTTGGTTTGAACCTCATGTTGGGTGTAGAGATTGCTTAAATAAATAAATGAAGAAGGAAGAGGAGGAGGAGGGGAAGGAGGAGGAAGCTGCCACCAAGTAAAAGCAAATATGATTTCAACATCAGCATCAGGATGGGATCTCCCACCTGCCTCCTGCCAACCTGGGGTCCCAGCGCCCTGTCCTCACCCCTCTGCCCTTCCAGTTCCTCAGCCAGGCCACCATCTTCCCTCTCACTGCCACAGCCCACATGTTGTTCCTTTGTAGGGACTGAGGTTTCTCCAACACATTGCCTATCTCCTATGCCCTTTGGGTGCTCAGCTCAAATATTACCACTCTGGGAAGCCCTGGGGTCTCCCAGGCAAAGCCAGTTGCATGCTCAGGCTTTCTAGGGGCTCCCCATGATCTGCTTTCTCAACAGATTTTTCCAAATGTGTAATCATTTCAGTAAGATATGTGTTCCCTTATTTAATATATGTCACTCACACTGGACTATAAACTCTGGAAGGGCCAGACCCTGCCTGCCTTGTCCATTCTGCACATTTGCTTGGTAGAAGTCCACTGAAAGTGCCACATCAGCACATGGATGAGACAGTCTGAGACTTGTCAAGAAGAGCATCTTAACCCAAGTCTAGCATGCTTTCCAATCCACCACTGGTGTGTAGATTGCCTTAACATATTTTAAAACTATAATTTTTTTTCATATAAATCTAAAAGTAAATTATATTTAGGGTTAATTTTAATCATAGTTACTTTTTTTATTCAAATGTGCGAAATTGATGCAATGTGCAAAAAGTAAGGTAAAGAAATATATCCCATGATGTATGAATGCATGATCTTGACATTCCACCAACCTTTAAAACATGCTTGGTGGAGTAAACGTTCCTTGCCCCTATTAAAACAGCTGGCACAGTCTCCATTCCATTTATGCTTATGCATGGTCAAGAGACAGGGCCAAGGTCATTTTATGCTGCAAAAGAATCTCAATTCTGTAGTTAGAATGTATAATTACATCTGCTATTCCAAACTCCAGAATTAACTTCGCACTGAGTCCTCCCATTCCCCCTACCCTGCCCACAGAGAGGAAGGAGAACACCACAGTTCTTTTACTCCACGGGGTGGCTGGGGTGTGCATGCTGGGTTCTCAGAGTGGCTTGAGCATGAGGGAAGCTGCCTCTCTTTACTGGGGACACCGGCAAAGCCTCTTCAGAGATTTCCTGCTGGATCCTCTCTCTTTGGCGCTTATCTGTCATCCTGGACAAGTACATTTCGATTCTGGGCCCCTCAGCCTCTGGGCTTCCAGACAAAGGCATCTTTTGGGGGTTTCCTGGGTGATGGGACCCATGTCAACCCAACAGAAGCCCTTGCCTCTATGGCCCACATTATTTTCATGAAAAGTGCTCATGGATGCTTGCTCCAAAGACCCTGGCCAGGAGCTAATCCTGGTGCCATTCCCAGAGCTTCCTTTCACCATCTGCTCTCCAGCTGGGATGCCCAGGGCACCTGAGCCCCAGGACAGAGTCCCCTCAACTTTCTCGAGCATGGGGGACCCAACGGTTTTCTGGGCCTGCCAAGTGCAGGGAGCACACCTCACAGATCTCTGTGTGTTTTATCAACCCCTCTCCACCCAACCCCAATGTGTTTATGGTCAGAATAGTAATTCCCACCTACAACTTCACTTCATTCGGTGGGGGACACCTTAGACCTTTTTGAATCTTGTTTCTTATCCTTGATCTAGCTAGGCATTTGAGTCTCAAAACCATGTCTGAGGCCTTCTCCTTTGTGAATGTGCAGAGGGGAGGATAGGACAGGTCTATACCATCCTGACTTTGGTATGTACTGCCTATAGGTGCATGCCTCAGGAATCTGAAGTCAGAAGATCCCTAGTCCAACACTTTGTTACAATCCTTGAAGACAGGATGTAACCCTAACATTTTAGTCCTCAACAATTCTAGATACATACTATACATCAGAGCAGGAATGAGTCCTAGGTGGTAGCAGAGAAGATTCAGGGAAAAAAGAAGTCAGTAGGACTCCTGGGACTTATGGGGCGCGGAAAGTGGATGGCCATCTCTGTGCCGGGTAGTCCTTCCATCCCAATTGTAACTTCAAGACACAGGTTTCTGAGATAGAACACTGTCAACAACATCGGTGCCATGCTTTCAATTGGCAAGGCATGAAATCACCTGCATTTCAGCTCAGTTCTCTCCCCTGGATTCTTCAGCTACTAAGGATGAGATTTCAGGATACTCAATCAACAAGCGTAAATGGGCAGATAGCTCCAATCTGGTACAAAGTTTCTAAACAAAGTAACATCTTTACCTCTTTTAGACTAGCTAGCATTAGGGGATCCCCTTAGAGACCTAAAGGTCTCTAAAGGCCCATGGATTCCTTTGCTGCCTCACTGAGCTCTTTCTTTCTCATTGCCAAGCAGACCTTTGCTCCCCAGGCTCCTGGGAGTCTGGGGCACATCACGCCCTCTCCTACAGGTATTAGTAAGCTCACTGGATCTTCCCTTCTGGTAAAAAACAAAACAAAAACAAACAAAACAAAAACCTCCTTAGAAACACAAACTCAAGCTTTATCTTTTTAATTCCTCAATATTACTGATGGTAGGGAAGGAGCATGATGAGTATGTTGAATATCAAAGTATTTTTAAATGTATACAAATTGGTTACATAGAAAAACAAGTGTTCAAAATTCAAGCACAGAATGACAACAACTTGAAATAAAGAATGGTCTTGATGGATGTGTGTAGATGCAAAGTTTAGGTGGGAAAAGGAGGAAAGGACATGACACTATATTATTTTCCAAAGGTACATTCACACTGTAAGTGAGAATTAATGGAAACTTGTACAAATTACTTTAACCTTGTCTCTATTCTTTTATGACATGGAATGTATTATTATTTTTTAATGGAAAAACTTACCTGAAGCTAAATTTTTTTTCAGCAACATCCCTCAATCTTTAATGGGTCAGTGGATTTTTCTACACATACCATATTCAAACCAAATAAAAGACAACAGCTCAGAGGGAAAAGGGACGACACGTGAATGCAAAGCGCAGAAATGCAAGTGGTGATGTCATCCTGTCGATTCATGTAACCAGTCCAACTGGAGCACCTGGTCTCTGCCGGCTCTGTTCTGAGATACTGGTGTTTAACAGTGACTTTTAGAAAGGGTTCCTCTCTCGAGGACTTGCATTCTAGTTGGGGGAGCAGTTAACAAACACATAAACCACAAATAGCATTACCAGCGGTGCTGTGAAGACCATACAACACAGGCTGATGTGTTAAAACATGACGGGGCAGGGACTCCTAGGTGGCTCAGTTGGTTAAGTGTCCGATTCGGCATTTTGGCTCAGGTTGTGATGTCAGAGGCTTGGGATCAAGCCCTGCATCTAGCTTTGCGCTGGGCATGGAGACTGAGCCTGCTTAGAATTCTCTCTCTCCCTCTCCTCTGCCCCTCCCCACTCTGATGTCTCTCTCAAAAAGAAAAGAAAAGAAAAGAAGGAAGAGAAGAGAAGAGGAGAGGAGAGGAGAGGAGAGGAGAGGAAAAGAAAAGAGAAAACAAAACAAAACAAAAACCACACCCAACGGGGCAAGGGTGATGGAGCTGGGCATGACATGCTGGTGGGAAGGGATGGCCTCTTTGAAGGACTGGTGTTTGATCTGAGAAGTTGATGTAAGGCCGTGGAAATGTCTGGGAGTAGTTCCAGAACATTCTGCCCTGAGGTTGCAGGGTAAGAGCAAGCCTGATCTGCAGGAGAGACAGCACATGAGGGCCAGGGGGAGGAGGTATGGGGTGAGGTGAGTGGCGAAGACTAGCAGATGGGGTGGGATGGGAGGGGAGGGCTGCAGGTACCCTCCCCAGGGGCCAGGTGAGGATTTTATTTTAACCATGATGGGGCTGCAGAAGTGGATCTAAGTAGGGATGTATTTACAAAGTGTGCTGGGATTATTGCACTTAAGATCATGACAGTGAAAGCAGGGCAGACATGGTGGCCTTGCAGAAACCCAGTGGGTTACAGTGAAGGCTGGGGCAGGAGGGCAGACAGAAAGAAGACAAGGAACTTTGAGAAGACGCCTGTCTGACTGGCGTGAGGGACAAGGAAACAAGAGGTATGTACAAGATCACGGGTATGCAGACTACGCATCATAAATACATCTTACAACTGTGGGAAGTCTGCATGTCCATAAAATGCATTCATTCCTTTAGCCCCCCACCCATGATCATCCCTCTAGGGAAGTCTTCTCATCCCCCTTTCTCTGTTGTCCCCTGCAGTTTGTCCCATGGTTATACAAACTTGCTTAACAGTAATTTAATAAGAAAAAGCATCTAGGGGCGCCTGGGTGGCTCAGTGGGTTAAAGCCTCCGCCTTCGACTCAGGTCATGATCCCAGGGTCCTGGGGTCGAACCCCACATCGGGATGTCTGCTCAGCAGGGAGCCTGCTTCCTCCTCTCTCTCTGTCTGCCTCTCTGCCTACCTGTCATCTCTGTCTGTCAAATAAATAAATAAAACCTTTAAAAAAAAGAAAAAGAGAAAGCATCTAACCAATTTTGATGTCTCAGAATATGAAATACATTAGACTTCAAATAATGATGAATTTGATGATGATGATCATTCAATAATTTCTCTTTAAAATTTGAGAAATTACAGAAGATAGTCTACGGAGACAAGGGATCGAAAACAGCCGCATTTACTCCTGCTACCTCTCTTGAGAGCGGATGGCCGCTGGTACTTCAGGTTCCTTATAGTTGGGACTTACATGTGTGGTAACTAAGGAACTAACATTTTTTTGTTGAAATCTATAACCCTTGCTCACTCTGTCTCTACCCCATCACCCAGGGCTTCCTCCCACTTTTGTGTTCAGAGTCACCTACACACCACCTAACACCTACACATTATCCTACTTGACTCAAAGGACACAAGTCATTTTCTGAAGTTAACCACCATTTTACTTCTGTGGCTTCTCTTTTACAAGAAATTACAATAGGTTATTTGAATTAAATACAATGAATTACATTCAATTAATTAATTAATTAAACTATAATACAAGCAATTACAAATAGGTTCAGTTTAACTTTATTTAAATCTCTGACTTTTCCCAGAATATCACCAAGAAACCATGCATTTTGGTCTTAGAGACTAAGTCTAAATGAGGTGGGAGCATTAATTATAGTAATACGTCCTATATGTTCTTGCTAAATGAGTACGGCAATTTCATCTCCTAAAGAAAAAAGAGTTGTGTAGAGCCACGCTGTCCAATACTGTAAACATTAGTGGCGTGTAGCTATTTTATATTTGCAGATAAAATACTTAGTAAAAGTATGTTCCGGGGTGCCTGGGTGGCTCAGTGGGTTAAAGCCTCTGCCTTCGGCTCAGGTCATGGTCCCAGGGTCCTGGGATCGAGCCCCGCATCGGGCTCTCTGCTCGGCGGGGAGCCTGCTTCCTCCCTCTCTCTCTGCCTGCCTCTCTGCCTACTTGTGATCTTCGTCTGTCAAATAAATAAATAAATAATACTTAAAAAAAAAAGTATGTTCCATGTAATTGTTGGGATACGTCCACTCAGAACACATTTGCTATTTGTCTAAAGCTAAAATTGAACGGGAAATCCTATACTTTTTATTTGCTAAATCACCCACCGTAGGCTATTAAAATAAAACTACTTAAAATTAAATAAGATTAGAAATTCAGATACTCAGTTGCACTGTCTGTAGGTCAAGCACTGAACAGCCACACAGAGCTTGTGTTTCTGTAGACCTGGCCCAGCTCCCTCACAACAAACAGGGCTACTGGACAGCACTGGGAAGAACTCTGGAAATCCCCAAACCAAACTTTAAGCAAGAAGTAAATATAATGCTAAAAATAACAATCTTCCTCTAAAGACCTCTTATGTAACATTTTTTATCTCAAGATAAAATATAATATACTAATGTGATAATTCTCAACACTATAATAATAGCTGACAATTTTGGATTGTTTTGTACATGGCCAGTTCAATGCTAAACATCGTAACCGCATATTCA
The DNA here is from genome assembly GCA_003697995.1 of Taxidea taxus jeffersonii. Classification (NCBI taxonomy): domain Eukaryota; kingdom Metazoa; phylum Chordata; class Mammalia; order Carnivora; family Mustelidae; genus Taxidea; species Taxidea taxus. The sequence goes on along the minus strand of ML111422.1, from coordinate 21,905 downwards.
AATCACTATTGTTAAATCTGATGCTACAGGCTCTCTTATAGTAGCAGTGATCTGAGGGCCATGGCGACCAAGGCCAGGAACCACTCATTCACTCCCTCAGGGCTGTTGCCATGTGAAGCAGGGGCACCAAACAGAATAGGGCACGCACCTGTTCTACAATCATTCTCCCTCCTGACACTGCTGAGAATCTGCAAACCTTTCACGCCAAGGGTAAGGTAGGATTTTGCCTCAAGTAGTGAAGAGCTCAACATTAGTAAATTTCAATTATGTGTCATTTGCATTTGCTTGGGTGAGTGGAAGATCATCACAGATAGACCAGCAATGAGAAAATATGCAACTATGTCTTGAACAATATAAAATGCCTTAGATATGCATAGCAAAGCTCCAGGCAATTGTTTTTAGAACCCTTTAAAGGGGAAAAAAAAATGATACAGGATGACAGGTCTGAGGTGCCTGTTCAAATAAAATGCAGCCAGACCTCTTTTTTCTGCATAAGAAAGATTTTTCAAGGCGGGAGGGGAGGTTGGGAAGCCAGGGGCGGTGTCAGAGGCAGGGTTTCTCAGTGTCATCCCTATAGATCCTCCGGAGGCCACTCTGGCCCCAAGGCCAAGGACTCGCTGCCTGAGAACTGCAGGAACCTCTCAGGGAATTGAGAGGTCAGAGGCAGAGACTAGCAGGACATCCAGCGGCATGACTGCATTACCTAATGAAAATGTCACCAAAGCCGGGCAGACAAGCATCTCCGAGTGGAGGTCGCTGGTGAGGGTGATGGTAATGAGGAGAAGCAGGAAGCACTTTTAAATGGAGTGGAAGGACAAAAAGACACAGAACAAAAAGACCCAACCCGAAAAGCCCAGAATGGTGTTCTGTCATTGGACTGAGCAGGAAGGTTGATCAGACAGCTTGCTTCCCTGGGGATACTGTCTCTTTAGTCCCCTTGAAACACCCTGAGAGAAGTCGCCCTGCCAACAATACACTCGATGTGGGACATCTGCAAGCGTTCTCCAGGGGTCAGATTTTTTAATTCTCCCTCTTCCGTCCCAGCCAGAGCTGCTTCACCTTTTCCTCCACCGCTTACCCTTGGCCGGCCCTCCCCTGACCAGCTGTCTGGACTTCTCTTTCTCCTTTCTCTTTTTCCCTCTTACTAGGTCCTACTGCTTAATTTTGATGATGATAATTTTTTATAACTGATATAATTCATAATCTATGACTATTCTTTGTTTTAGAATCCCAGTAAACAAGGAGTCACACTGGAAATGAATTTTTGTGGCAGCTTTGAGATACGTGAAATTAAAACTATCCTGGTGATAGTTTGGCAATCAAAAGGAATCTACATACCTCAGCCCTATGGAGTGCAAAAAGGAATTTCAAGTGATGGTCATCTAAGCCTAAACTAGAACTCTAACAATAATAATATTGAAAGATTTAATTTAAAAAAAAAAGACACCAAAGAGTCAAGACAAATATTTTTTGAAATGATTTTGTTTAGGGGATTCTTAAATTCTCCGTGCAAATCTGGGAATGCAATAGCAATGGAAAGAGACATATCTTTTGTTCTAGAAAGTCTTCAGGTTCTTGAAATGTGTAAGTGAGGAAGTTACAGTAAGTGTGAAAACATCCCATTCCTGTCTCTTAACTCCATTTGATTTATTTGCTTCCATTCCCTTTTTCAAATTGAAGACACCATCAAAGGTCACATCTTGAGTGGTATACATGTTACCATTTAAGTGATTAAACAGTCTAGCTCCCTGTAGATATAACTAAATCTTAACTTGCAATCTTCTTAAGCAATTATTATTTAATATAGCATTGGAGAATGTAAAAGTAAGTGAAAAAAAGTACACCAAGGCAAGTTCAGGAAAGGAACTAAACATTTTGCCATTAAGTCTTAGATAATTAGTACTTGTAGAAATCTCAGATGTTAATCTTCCTGTCTTGATTTTATAGATGAAGCATGGGAACACAGGGGACTTGAAGGAAGTCTTACCTCTAGGTATGAAGAAACTAACTGAGACTCCAGTTCTGTCCTGCTGTGCTCCCAAGTCCTTACTTGGTGCATTTTATTACGCTTTGAGGATTAAGGCTACTGAAGCTTCCAATGAAACTGCTCCCAATGCAAGAATTGATCCAGGGCTTCGCCAAGAGGGAAAGGATGTAAATTGGGAATAGCAAATTCTTAATATGCAGTTCACAAGTTCAACAGCATCTAGAAGTTTCCAGGGCTTGACTTCCCCTGGGAGAATTCAATGTAGGACATTCAGAATGACAGCTTTTATGTGTATTTGTTCTGAGAAACTAAAGTGGTTTTTGCATTGTCTTCTGGGGAATTATTGAGTGATTTGAACTAAAGAAAGCATCCAAAATTAAAGATATTTTGATTAAGTGGAACAGATCAAATGTTTATGTTGAGAGTGCTCAGCTTAAAATCTAGGAAATAAAAACTAAATAGCGGTCAATGGGAGTGCCTCAGATAAAAGTAATATTGGAAAAACACCTTCTGGTCTTGTTCACCGAATCTGGTCAGACCCAACACTTGGAAGGCATGCCAGCGGGGGATGGGTGATGGATGGCACCCTAACCAAAGGGTCAAATGTTACAGTTTTGGTGATGGTATTAAGGAGGGCACAGATCGCATGGAGCACTGGGTGTTTCACACAAACAGTGAACCATGGAACACTGCATTAAAAACTAGCGATGGGGCGCCTGGGTGGCTCAGTGGGTTAAAGCCTCTGCCTTTGGCTCAGGTCATGATCCCAGGGTTCCGGGATCGAGCCCCACATCGGGCTTTCTGCTCAGCAGGGAGCCTGCTTCCTCCTCTCTCTCTGCCTGCCTCTCTGCCTACTTGTGATCTCTGTCTGTCAAATAAATAAATAAAATCTTTAAAAAAAAAAAACTAGCGATGTACTGTATGGTAACTAATATAATAAAGAAAAGAGGATGAGGAAATAATGACAGGTAGAAATTCAATTATTCATACTATAAACACGTGTGGAGACATTCCAACAGTCATGAAGAAGGTAAATAACAAAACAAGAGGATGGTAAGAATACAGGTTGCTCATGCATTCTTGCAGAGATTTGGAAAATCCATTTAATTTTATGTAAAGCTGAGTCAAGAATTCATGGTCTATTATGGGTTGAATTATATCCCCCCAGAATTCATCCACTAAAGTTCTGACCCCAAAAGCCTTAGAATGTACCCCTAGAGAGAAACAGGATCATTGTAAATGCAATCAAGTTAAGATAAGATCATTAGGGTAGGCCCCTAATCCAAAGTGACTGACATCCGTATTATAAAAAGGGGAAATTTGGACACAGACACACACAGGGAGAATGCCATAGGAAGATGAAGGCAGGAATTGGGGTGAATGCCAAAGATTGCCAGCTTTTGCCATCTTAATTTGGACTCCTACACTACAGACTGTTTCTGTTATGTGAGGTCTACAGTACTGTGCTAGGGCCTCCCTAACAGGCCAGTAAAGTAGCCAAGGATGTGTTCTGCATCTGGTCTTCTATACAGACTGCATAGGATCATGAAAGTGTCACCCACACACACTTCGCAGTTTACATTAGAGTCAAAGCAAAACAAAATCCTCATCGTCTGCCTCACATGAATCAGAGTTTTGTTTTTCTTAATAATACTAATGCAATCTTTCTATTATTCACTCAGTCAGTTAAGCCACCAACTCTTGATTTCAGCTCAGGTCATGATCCTAGGGCTGTGAGATTGAGCCCTGAGAGAGGCAGCACACTCAGCAAGGAGTCTGCTTGAGATTCTCTCTCTTTCTCTCTGTCTGCCTCTCGCCCTGCTCACACACTCTCTCTCTAAAATAAATAGTTGTTAAAGATCTTAAAAAAAATCCAGTCTTTCCAAACTAAATTATGTTCAGAACCAAATTAATAATTGAATATTACTTGAATATTAAAAAAGGCAAGCATCAGAAATCCATTTATACCATACAATATATTCCCAAATATAACACACGAATGTTATGCTTTGTTGGATGGTTTGTGATCTATTCTACAAATGTGAAAATAACAAAAAGATATATGAATAAAACACACATAGGCAGAGTCTGAACAAGACTTGATAAGAAACATTAGACCACAATATATAAAACCCTCCATTATCATGTGGGTAGAATGAGAACAAGTCAGTGGCATAGCTATCTTTTCTACCTTCACCTGTAGCATAGTTCTCAGCACACTGTACATGTTTCCTAAATATTTGTCATGTCTGCAAGGGAATAAAGGAAGCAAAATAAAACCTTCTGGACACATGAGCATATCACAACTTTAACCATGATTGCTTGTATAAAAATGAGATGAGTAGAAATGTTTTGAGATTCATAGATACCTAAAATCATTCACCTGGTGATTCCAACCTATGAGAAGGGCACAAATAGATAAAAACTTTAATCCACCCCTCCCTGAATTAGACTTGAGTGAGAAAGTGTTGTCATCAATGCCAATTCTCGCTACCTTCTTATGACACACAACCATATGGGATTCCTAACTTATTATGTATATAATATAGTAATTTTTTCAAATATTGGTATTTTGTAAAAAACAAATTTGGTAATGTACTGGGTACTACATTTTGATACAAATATGAAATGTAGCCAAACACAAACTTTTTTTCATTTAAAATCTCAATTTTCTTGAGAAATCAAATCTAAATTGTTTTTATATTATGCAAATCGGGCCCAGTTTGAAGTAATCTAGAAATTACTTTAATTCTGGCTATTTATGGATTTAAAGTGTTATACTTGCTGCTAAAGAAACCCAGACTCTGTGATTCTTAGTCGTTTCTCTGGGATCTCAATCAAAATCAAATAAAAATGTGATAAATGTAAAGCCAAACGACTCATTTTGAGTAAAAATTTTCTCACAAACCTCAACGAAAAACCATGAAGAGATAATCTTCTTAATCTGGCATATATTTATGGCTATTCCAAACTAACGAGACCTACTTCATATAGATGTCTGGCTAGAAATCTACCAATTCGTTATGTCTATGAATGACTAAAAAACAACGGTGGTCCTTATATGAACATTAATAAAATTTCTAGGTTTATAACAACAACAAAAACCCAGTACATATCTAGAAGAAAGAAGAGAAACATTTTTCAGTGAGAGTTGCATGGAAATTACCATTATTTTATATGGGAGTCAAATTTCTTTCAGAAACTCATTTTTCTTCTTTTTCTTTATAACGGGGGTAAAGGGAGAACTGGGTACACCCTGGTCCTCAGCTAAATAATGACTGATTCCTGAGGACTTCCTGCCATATTGCCATTCTTAAGTGCCACTGACTTTGACCACACGAAGGGAACAGAACGTGTTTCCCAGGAGGAAAGATGCTATGCATGCTCACAGTCACTATAAAATAATTCGATTCTGGACATGATAAGGTGGGACTCTCAGACTCAGGAGCCACGGACTTCTCTAAGGACTGGACAAGCTGTTTCACACACTTAATTCGTGGGTCCCTGCAAGACCCCCAGGGGTCACCCTCATGTAGGGATATGGAAACTGAGTCCCCCACACAAGGTCACGGGAGGAGAGGTGACATTGCAAACAGCACCATCTGGCTTCTCTGTGCTTCACGGTGAAAAGAAGAACTAGACGGAAAAAGGCTTCTGCTACAGAGAATCACTCTGCAATAACACGAGGCCGGGAGCTTGTTACAGACAAGGACGGGGGTTTTCAAACAAATGCTGAAGCAAGGAAGGGCTGGAACAGGCTGCAGATATGGTCCCAGATCCTACGTACTCAGGAATTGAACTTCTCAGCCTCAACCCTGATTTTAAATCGGTTGTCAACTACGCCTCTCTTCTGCTTCCTCCAACGCTCCTGACTCTCCCACCGACTTTATGAGTTCACTTTTTTCTGGCTCTCCAATTCATTTTAAATTTGATAAGTTAAGGAAAAGGAGACTGCATTTACTTCCGGTCTCTCCTCGCACACACACACCCCCCCCACATCTCTTGTACCCAAATATCATCTATCTCATTGAAAAGTCCAACCAACCGTGAAGCCATGCGTTTGCATGGGAATGCATTCCTGGGGATTCTGATACATGGGGTTTTCTTTTAGCAGCCAGGAGAGGGGAGGTCTGTCTGCATGTAACAAACACTGAGACCCACCAACAAGCCACTCAGGCACCACACAAAATGACTAATGATTTATTTGTTTGTGACACAGTTTATTAATTTCAACAATTTTCTTACTTAGACTCTAATGACATCAAAATTATTCCTGATTTCTTCAGCAAAAACAAAACAAAAGCTATACAGGGGCACCTGAGTGGCTCAGTCAGTTAAGTGGCTGCCTTCCGCTTAGGCCATGATCTCAGGTTCCTGGGATCGAGCCCCGCATCGGGCTCTCTGCTCAGCGGGAACCCTGCTTCCCCCTCTCTCTCTGCCTACTTGTGATTTCTTTCTCTGCCAAATAAATAAATATTTTTTTTAAAAAGTGATATAAATTTTTCTTTTAAAAATAGAGTTATTTTTCCTCTTCTGCAAATTCTCTGCTTCTGTGACATTATTCTAGAGTTGGTTCCGGTTACAGATCACAGCTCTCCCAACTAACTTGAACTTAAGGAAGAGCCTTACTCCACGCCTGTGTTGTCACATCTGACACAGGCCTAGCAATATCTACCTTTAGGAAGAAGGGAGGAAGGGAAATAAAAATACAAAAGCAAATCGCATGGGCCAAAAGTCAAAGAAAAATAAGTATGTTCTATAAGCATTGGCAAGAATGAGTCACCATGAATCTGGATGTGCAAGTAAGGTTAGACCACTTTCTGTACCATTACTCCAGCTTTGTAGACGCCATAGGCAGCTATCTGGAACAAACAGATAAGGAAATCACAACTGGCCATGAACTATAATTAAGTCACACACCGGCCAATTCAACTGGGCAGGTGTCTCTTTGAGAGCAAAGCACACTGCATTATTTACCGAAGCAGAGAGAGAGGAAGTGCATCCATATGTACATGGAAGAACCCCACCGTTGATAACACTGTGTTATTGTTGGAAGTATGGAATTTTGGAATTGGATAGATTTTATTTCAATCAACTTCTTTCACTTACTATTGGAATGGCATTAGCAAACTTACTAAATTTTCTTGACTTTCAGCTCCATTCTGCAAAAGTAATGATGTGAGTAGCAACTACTATAATTAATACAGGCAACAGCAAGTTTAAAATATCCATTTCTATGACAAAGCTTATTGTGACAAGTGTCTCCTATTCACCCTTCTGACTCACTAGTCTTGCTTCTCAGAAGCAATCATTATTACCCATTTTAGCTGTTTCTTTTAGCATTTAAAGTTATATTTATTTTTAAAAGGACTCTTTAAAAATTGATTCTTGAATTCTACATTTTAGAAATGTTCTACTTATTTTCCATGATGGTGGATGGGTATTGTGTCCTCTGAAGCAATATCTTAGTTAAATTAGTAATTAGCTTCTATATTTTATGACTATTTAAATATTGTTCCCTGCAGGACCCAAACTATTAGGCACTTATTCTTTGCACAAATGTCTTCTTATGGTTAAAAAATGATGTTATCTCTTCGTTTGCTTGTTTTTAACATATCCATTGTAAAAATTTTTCAAAGATCCCTATAAAAAACCTACCAATCCAGTCCATTTACTTTCAAATGCACTTAATAACCCATACATTTCATTTCCTTTGTATTTTTTCTGGAGTCCTTCACCCTGGAACTTTTCCAGACCTGCCTCATAAGAAAGCCCTCTTTACTCTCCTCTCCATTAAATATCCTGTTTCTAGGAGCTCTTGCTTTTCTTTCATGATTTACTCCATTGTTTTGGTGAGGCATAACCTCTGTAGCTTCATGATAAATACTGAAAGGGACTGGAACCATTTTCTGAGAATTTTAGGTGTCCCAAACTGAATTTTTCTCTCACTTTTAGTGATAATTGTCTGGATGTATAATTCCAGTACAAAATAAGTTGAAAAACATTGTTCTCTGTCTCCCAGTTTCCAGTGTTGCTCTTAAGACATTTAATTAAATCTGACGCATGTGCATGAAATTTCTTTCCATTTAGACATTGCTGGCTCCAAATACTATGTTTGGCAGTTTTAAATTGTGTGGCTGTGTACCTTACAGGGAGTCCTCCTGCCCCCACATTCTCTGGATGTGTGGGGATCTTTTTAATCTGAAGACTTGTATTTTACAATTCTGAATTATTGAATTATTCCTTTCTTTGATACTATCCCATTCATTTTCCTTTGTTTCTCCTTGCTAAAATTCCAAATAGTTAGATCTAAGACTTTATCTCATCTACTAGTCTCTTCTGTGCTATTGTCTATCTCTTTTCCTTTTCATTGTATTTTTTGGGGAAATTCCTTTACCTTTAGGTAAGAATTTTGTTTCAGTGAATATATATTCCTAGTTTACAAGAGTTCTTTTCAGTTCTCTGACAATTATTGACTTACTATAGTATTCTTTAGTATTCTTTTTTTTAAGATTCTATAAATTGTATTACTTTTTTACATGAATTTTTTTGGGCTATCAACTTCCTTTCATAATTAGCAGTAAAACTCTTAAAAATAATTGGAGGCAAACTTACTGCCTCATTTGAAAGGTACAGCAAGCATATTTAAAGAGTTTTCCTTCTCCAAAGACAATTTTGAGGTGAGAAGGATATATTTTTTAGGGGGGGTATCTATTCTTACCCCATAATGCAGCAGTGTTTATCCTGACCCAGCTTTATTCATTGGGGCTTCCCAAACCCCAAACTTTCATGTCACCAGAGCTTTGGTTAGGGGTTACTGGTTTATCAGAAGAAACCATTTACAATCTCCAGTTATGGGGAATATATGTATGGCCACAGGCATTTTTAGGTAAAAGGATGTGAGGACAGAGAGCCCCACCTTTCAGTACATAGAATATAATTCTCTCTAGATGTCTAGGTCCCTACCTATATGTCTAGTAAATGTGCAAATGGACTTTGAACCAGTCTTTCTCTGATCAGTCTTATGCCTGGCCTGCAGAACTCATGAGTTCTTCCGTGTTCTGACCTTCTTGTGTAGATGATATGTCTGGCTTTAAAAACATTCTCTCATTTCAACTTTTTATCAGCTGTACAAAAGAGATTACATATAAATCTCTTCTGTGGACAAGGAACAAGTATTCCCAAGGTCAGGTCAGGACTCTATAAAATGATGGTGACAAGACCCAAACAAAGTTTCATCCAGCTAGAAAGCTTATGCTATTGTGTGTGTGTATGGTATATGGGTAATGTGTGTGCATATATATATATATACATATATATATATATACACATATGTTTACAGTCATAATCCAAATTGGGCCATGTTTGAACAGTGACACGTAAGTATAAAGCAACACAGAATTTGACACTGATCACGATAAGAGTGTTATCAAACTTAAGCAAAACACCGGCTTAGAGAGAAAGTGAGAAAGTAACATAAATGTCCTTCAACTTTGTTCCAAAACCAAACCTCTAAGATTAAAAAAAAAAAAAAGAAAGAAAGAAAGAAAGAAAAAAGAAAAGAAAAGAAAAGCTTGAATTAGCTACTACCCTCTGCTGAGGACAAATGAAAACAACGATACCTTTCAGATAAGAAAACATAAACAGATGCTTTAATGAAAAAGCTTACATAAAACTTGGGAGGTTTGCTTTTATTGCTATTTTTTCCACTGAGAACTTATATTTGGGAACAGATTTGCAGCAGCTAGCAAGGGGTTGGCTAGCGATGCTTCCCGCTGATACATACTGCGGGTACGGACGGCAGCCCTGCTCAGTGCCGCAGTGCCTATAACTCGGAAGGAGCCATGGAAAGCCGAACTTTACAGGGAAGCCTCAGGTTTAACTCCAGTGACACCACTGATGGCAACGTAATGTAGGCATCTGGAATAATGACAAGTTATTCAGTTTAAGGACACATTCCCAGCATCCTGCTAATCTGTCGAGAAAGAGAAAGCTGGATGCCTGCAATATTCCGAAACATTAAGATTCAATCTCTAGTGGCAATGAAACGCCTGAAATATGCTTCCTCTGGGCTCTCTATGCAGGAGGGAACGTCAAATTATTAATCAGAAATGTTGCCAGAACCTCTGCTCCCTTCCAGACGTTATGAATGTCTTCTTTCATCCTGTAGCTCTTTCTGCGAGGGATACGTGATGTGTGGAGGGTAAGGACAAGCAGCTCTGCAACAAGGATCATACTGGCAGTTACTTTATTAAGCCTGATAAGGATTCGTGTTACCCTGAGATTTCTCACATGCGCTCCTTTAGGTAGATGGGTTTTATCCTGAGGAAATTTCATTTATGCCTGCCTATCTGCCCCTCTCCGCAAGATCTTCTCTCAATGCAAATTTAAATTTAGCATTTAATGCAATCTATTTCATTCGGTAACCTGAAAGCAGGAGCACTCCTGAGCAAAACAGTGTCATCCAAAAACACAAAAGAATGGATTTTTAAAAAATAGACTATAATCCCAGCCCCCGCTCACACAGGGCAGGCCGTATTGGAAAGAGCAGAATGAGTGTTTGCCTTCAGGCTGCTTCAGTGATTGGTTATACTGACAGGTCTCCACTTCTTTGACCTTAAACTTCCTCTTCTCCAACCCAAAATATCAACAGGAAAACGTTTCTCTCTTAATAGTTTTAATCTCATTAGTAGTTTAATGCAATTGCTTAGTCATTTAACGTACACGGAGAGAGAATTGTGTCCTCCAGCTTCAAGAACAAGTACATTCATACAAATGTTGTCTCGCTTGGCCATTCAGGTAGGCCAAAGTAAATCTAATAATCTCACAAAATGTAATTTCCTTGCTTTCTTGAGTCATAAAAATGATGCATCTGATGTCAGTGATAAAGAGATTTAACCAGATTTTATGCAGAATGGGCTTTTTCATTATTTGTAGTTGCTTCATTTCAGAATCCCCTTTGGATGTTGAAGAGATCCCCTCCTCATTTGGCAGAATCCAATTTTCACAACCAAATTGAAAATTTCAGTCTCTCCTTTCCCCTCCAGAGCCCTGGCTATGGCAGGTCCTAAGGATCTGAGCTCTGCCTACCCAGCACTTGCATCCCCTGCTTTGAACAAGACGCTAATGATGCAAAGCAGGAAGGAATTGCACAGAACAGGGCCTGGGAGGGGGTGCAGCGGCAGCTGTGTCCCCTGTCCCACAGATGGTTATGGTGATGTCCTCATCTGACTAGGTATTTAGAGGACAGACTGAATGGTCCCAAGCTGCGTAGCTTCCGAGCTGGGCTAGCTGGCTTTCCTAGAGTTTCTGTTGGCTACCTAATAGGCTTAAATGGAATCTACTTTTATGCTTAAATTAGTCATACAACAGGCCAATGTCTATTGCTTGCAAATAGGAACTCTGACTGATACTCTACGTTTGCTCTAATTTTTCAGCTTTGGGACATCTATCTAGATCAAGAAGATACACATGAATCTCTAATTTGGAAATGCATGTTATTTTAATACAATAATCATAATCTCCCTCAAATTATTTACATGGATAGGTGTGTTTTCTGGATGGTGGCAAAGAAAGGATGAATGAAGTCAACTTGCAGCCATCTAGAAAATGCTCATATAAATTTTTTATATCAAGATAATGATGGGACCTTATAAAACCATGATAAAATTTGCTTCCAGGGAACAGTCTACCCTTGGGGAAAAATATATTGCTTTCATTTTTTCACCCTTACATCAGGAATCGGGGTAATCTTGCTGTGGAAAACAGCCATTTTTATTTGAGACTACAAGTATACTCCCTCAGTTACTTTTACCTGCTTTCCTAAAATAGTCTCACCCCTAACATGCACGTAGTCAGAGAAGGACACTGGCTAAGCTGACACCATACAAGCTGTGGGAGAGAGGGAAAGATAACTAAGTCAAACTCTTCATCTTCAAGAATCTTACCATATAATCTTTAAGCTAAGATTAGTATTAACTAATAGGAATTTAAAAAAACAAGCTTTCATTATCTTAAGAGAGATATATGCCAAGTATCATTGTGCTATAATGACAGAAGAAGTCCTCACTCTTCTGGGGACTCACAGAAGGGCTCATGAAGGATATGAATCTAGACAAATAACCCATTTAGAATTTGATGTTGATGGTACAACTTCAACCATAAACATAACCCAACAACTTCACCACCAACCAATCATTTTATAGCCTTTTCTTTCCTTCCTTGTTTTAGAAGTTTTCATTTTAAAAATAAAATGTATGTATCATTTTAAATAATAAATATTTTATTCTTGTTTAAATAAAATTCATAATAAATAAAATTTAAATTAAAATATTTAAATATCTTAAATAATAAATATAAATATATATAAATATATATAAATAAAATGTATGTATAAATAACTAACAACATAATAATAACTTATATATAATACATTATATATTGTAATAACTTATAATAGTAACACACATTTATCAGAAGTACATAACAAGCAGAGCTTTGGGGGCAACATAAAAATAAACTGTATACAGAAACCAGAGAACAATATGATGATCTCACCAATGACATTTTAGAAGGAAAAATGGCTAAACCAAAGCTCAGAAAGTCCTCTAACACTTGGTATGCTCTGTTTCAGCTTTACTGGAAGACGAGTCTCTCATCTGTAGTACGGAATATTAAAAAATAAAGTGACATAGAGTCTACACACACCACTTTCAGGGACTCAGCTTCACTTACACTTGAATAAGAATGTCAACAAAATCCCATCGAGACATAAAGTCATTTTTATTACAATATAAAACAGGTGGGTGTGAGTGAGAAGCGAAGGGTTGGGAGTTCATTCATGTGTAGCCAGCACTGTCTCAGGAGCTGGGGAGAATTTCTGGTTCCCAGGTGAGGAGTGCTCTGCAGTAAGAATGGGCATAACTCATCACATACTCCCTGGCCTCGCGATCAAATGAGTCTGAAAGGCTTCCACTCCACTCCGACTGGGTGCTAACCAGGCAGCTGTCAGATCAGGAATGTGCTTCACGGGGTGACTTATTCTGGAGAGGAGATCATCCAGATTGCAAATGTATCACTGTAATCACAGAGAAAACGCCTCCTCTAAAGTAAAATCCCCAGGAAAACTCTGGCTTATCCATTGGTCCCTTGTGAGGTGGGCTTTCATTATTCTGATTCAAAAGTCTTAGCATGCAATAGATCATAGAGACTCTTCTAAACCATTTCACATTTTAAGAACCTCAGACTAAACACCCAACACTGCCTTTTCTACACCATTAAAAAATTATTGCAGCATATGACAATCCCAACCTGGCATCGGTGGTAGACCATGGCACAGGGACACACACACACACATTCTAGGTCTATTCCACACCACTCAACCCCAAATATAGAACATTTCTAATGGAAGTTCTCACCAGCCCTAGGATCTGTTGAAAGGACTCCGAGTACATAAATGGGCCTGTGCCCACATCACAAATGTAACAGACTTCCCCACTGGAAGAGTTGGCAACAGTCACTCAATAGATAACAAAAATTCACCCCTCCCAGGTTGGCTTGTTCCTCATTCTCATCACCAAGAGCATCATCATCATTAAATCTCCACCATCCTCAACATCACCACCACCAACCCAGACTCACCATAGCTTACTGTTTATACTGAACAAAAGACAGGAATTTTCAAAGCCCAAAAAGAAACCCCAGGGGATCAAAAGCTCTAGATTAGTGCTACCTTTCAAAGCATTATTAAAAATATATATTTTTTTAATCTCCTAAACAGTGGAAAATGATGACCCACCCTCAGAGGAACCTCAGTGCACCTGCTGTCCCACAGAACTTTCTGCAAAAATGGAAATGTTCCCTATCTGCACTGTCCATACGGAAGCCATTCCCCACACATGGCACTTGAGCACCTGAAACATGGCCAGTGGGAGTGAGAAAATAAATTTTTAATTTAATTTAAATCTAATGAATTGAAATTAAAATTGAATTAGCCAGACATGGTCAGTGGTTGCTGCAAGGGACAATGCAGGCTTCGTGGACAACAGCTAAGAAAGTAATTTTAGAGAGGGTCACAAAATACTCCTCATTTTGTTATTGACCATGCTTTCAATATTTGCTGTTTAGGATATAAACAATATAGTTATTTAATGAATTTCCTTTTCATGATGAAATAGTTAAAATGTTACCATCAGAAAAGAAACAAAGACTGAGTTCTTCTTGTTAATTAATTCTATTTGGCTTGATACATAAAAAACAGACATTTATAAATGTATATGAAATCTTCACTATTAACTTGATGTCTGTTCCTGTGATGATAGTTTCACTGGGACTTGAGAAGTTGGTCAAATTTCAGAGCACAGGCATTCCAATGTTAAGGAGATAGGAGGCTGTGCATAACTCCAAGATGCTTTATAGAAAAACCTACACTTGATGTTTTTTTATAGAAAATCAAAGTTCATGGCATTAATATGATTCTATAAAGTCAACATGGATACTTCCCTCTGGCATCTATGTTATGTGGAAGAGCAAATTTTCCCTAGTTTTTGTATCTCTTAATTGCCTGGGAATTGCCTGGGAATGACTGAAGCTAGGTGTTAGTAATTATTTTATGAAAACCATCTCAAATGATAAGTATTTATTCTATACTCTCTTTAACCTCCAGATAATGTGATTCCTCCTCCTTTTGAAATGCTCGGTAACTCATCACTCACAGACATCCGTTTGAGCCGTTACACCTTGTTTCCTGACGAGTGTAAGCAACCTGAGAGACAAAACTGTATCTTACACATCATAGTGTTACTCACATGGACTAAATGAGTGCCATTTCTTTGTAGATATTCCAGAAAAGTCTATGGAATTGAAGTGTGTTATAGTGTGATACTAGATTACACTCATAATCCTTCTATAAAGCTCCCTATACAACCTGGTGGGAAGTACATGCATTTACAAAGTAAAAAGCCATCAGTTACATAAGTAGCAGGGAAAGTATCCATGAATATGGTATCACATGCTTGCTTTACCATCTTGGGGACATCTGCGTGTCATGAGGATTTGTATGGAGGCTTTTGTAAAAAAAGAGAAGCATTCTCGGGAGTACTTCTAAACACCACCTCTTAAAGAAACAGACTGGGAGATGGGCTAAGAAAGCACGTTTTTGCTGTAACTATTGATCTTGTTTTTTTTTTTTTATTTCCAGTTAATAGGAAACATGTGCTTGACAACAGTAAAAAATTGCTAATGAAACAATACTTTAGGTCTGCTGCTTGAAATAATGTATTGAGGAGAAACAGGTTTTTATATGGATTATCTAAAATCACACACACACACACAAAATCCCCAGCCACAATACATAAATAAGGCCTTAACTACATCAATCCCTTCTATACCAAAAAATAAGCCCTTTGAATTTTTACCTTAATTAAATTACTTTAATGCATACCCCCTTCAATTACATTATCTTTTAATCCTATAACATGCACACAGCTATAAACGGTACCTTGATCTGATAATAAGGATCTAAATAAAAATTGCCCAAGTAGATCAGTGACTCCATTAAACCGAAATGG
Source organism: Taxidea taxus jeffersonii (assembly GCA_003697995.1). Taxonomy (NCBI): domain Eukaryota; kingdom Metazoa; phylum Chordata; class Mammalia; order Carnivora; family Mustelidae; genus Taxidea; species Taxidea taxus. Next base: position 6,350 of record ML111422.1, on the reverse strand, counting down.
TAACGTTCGGATTCGGAGAAATGTTCTCTGCCTGTGTTCCATCTTTTCCTGCTCTCCCCTGGAAGAGATATTAATCAGTAGGGACATTCCCAAGCAGGATGCAAAAACCAGAAGGGACCTTAAACAAAGAGATGGTAATAAAAGCAGCAAGAAAGAGACCCGGGCAATACCCCGCCTAAAATATGTGACATGCGAGCCATAAACACAAACTCGGTTCTGAGATCCTGAATGAAGCCAAGGCCTCTAGAGCTCCCAGAATTAATCTTGCAGGTTCTTTTTCAAGATCTGATTAAGCAGGAGAAGAGACAACACAGAGCGATGCAGATGTGGGAGAGCAGAAACGTAAAATGCAAAGCATCTTCCACGGCCCCACCTTCGTTTCGGGGAGAATGAGTCTCGCCAGATGGTGGACTGCTATACTTGTAATTTTACTGTGGCATGTGCTAGAAGGATTAAAAAAAAATGCAAGCACTGAAAATGTCACGCAGTGTGAAAGGCTTGTATGAAAAGGTACAGAGCTGTCTTTCAGCACGCAGTCTACAAAAGCTTTTCAAACTGTTGCCTCCTAACAGCTGCAGTGGTTTGATTCCTTAAATTGAAAAGACTTTCTCTTGTATGCTCTCAAAGATGGAAGCTGACTCGTTAACCCACAAACCAAACAGGCCCTGAGTCTCGAGGTCCACCCAGGCTTCACGCCCACGTGGCCACAGACGGAGGCCAGCCTGGTAACCTGGTGCCAAGATCGGAGCCCCTGCCTTCTCCTGGAAGAACGGTGCTTCCCTTCAGTGGGGACAGGGGTGGGGTGGGGGGCATGGAGGGCTGCTTTCCTGTCCCAAATCTACGGGTCAGACCCGGCAAGGCAGCATCTGATATTGCTAGAAATGGCACTCTTTAATGTATTGTTTAATTTAATTATATTCTTCTAATTTGCCTGTTCCTTCAGAAAGCAGAGCACTTCGAATATTGATTATCCTTTGAGGGAAATAAAAGCCGACAAATGATTTTACTCTTTCAGAGCACAACAATGTAATTGGTCATTGTTCCTTTCTTAATTCATCACATGATACTTCCCTTCTCTATTCTCTTCGAAGGATTCCAGTTTTGTTTTCTCTGTAGAGTACACAGATATAAACTTATAAGGACAAGGGGGCTGTTTATTGCTTATGTGTTGCAAGGCAAGCACTGCGCCCAGGTGCCTCAGTAAATGACTCTGGATCACCCTCACATGGGACTGGCTGGGGGGGGCGGCGCTTGTCATCTCCCTTCTACAGATGAGGCAACCGAAGATTACAGAGATTAAATGTGCCCCCTGAGGCCACGCCCCAGGCTTAAGAGCGGGTTGTATAAGCTGGGATCCTTCTCTGCACTGTCACAACCTTACCTCCATCCATCTGCTGGACCCGTGATCATGTAGTGAACACCACAGCAAGGAGGCAGGAGTTTGATAAAATGGAGAGTTGGAACTCACCAGCAGGAATAGTATGTACTTTATTATACACTTATCAGCCATTTTTCTGTGTTTGTGTTTTTAAAGACAGGCAGCCCTTCCTGCCTCATCAGAAAAGAAAAAGATCCTTGACACTGAAGGAAAAAAAAAAAAATTGCATAATGGGCAGTACTCTGTGGAAACTAAAGGAGAAAAGGGTTTTTAAACAATTAGGAGAAAAGAATAAAAATCCAGATGGAGAGAGAGACAGAAGAGGACACAGGGAAGATCCCATATATGGAACAGAAACTCTGGGTAAGGACCAACTTTCGCTTCCAGGGTGCCCTTCACTCTACAGACCAAGTTCGAGTGCCCCTCATTCTACAGACCAAGCTGACTTCACGATATAATGAAATAGATCATCATCAAAGCCCCTTCCAGGTTTTAATTCTACGATTACAAATTTTTATGTAAAGAATCCATTTTGTGGATAAAATTCCATCACCACCAGTCATGAGATAGGACATGAGTCCACTTGCAAAAAGCTTAGAGTCAGCAAGGTCCAAAGCTGTCCTTCAGGGTTTTCTGGCTGGCTCCTGGGCCCAGCTTCTTCCCACCACGAGGGCGGACACCCAGAAACCGCCCTAAGTCACCTCCTCTGCACACGGTGGAGCAGCTCCTTAATGGAAACAGATCATTGATCTCTTTTGTGTATTTCTGTTCTGCTTTGATATTCTGAACTTACCTCCTACGACGCTGGTATAGATGTGTCTGTATCAATATATTTCCTACGTTAAATTCCCAGAATCCAAGGAGGAGGTCCATGGCAACATGCTGTACCTAAAATTTTTGTGCCTGAAAGAGTTTCATATTATGAAATGTCTCAAACATTAACCAGCCGCTTCAATAAAGAACATTCTATTCCAAGTGTGGCCATTGGCGTAAGTTACCGTCCACACCAGCACAAAGGCAGAAATTGAGGGTGTCAGGGAACAGTCTGAGGACAGCTTGATAACACATGGCTTTTCTGTGCATGGTCAGTCATCTTTTCAAGCAGGGGACCACATATCTGGAGGCTCTGGAGACTCAGTGAGGAGTTCTGTATAGTCACATGTAGGAGACCATCACGGGCTGTGAGGCAAGGGGAAGAGTGAGCAAAGAAAGTTTGTGAAGCACGGCTCGAATGCATCATGTCTACCGCCGAGGCCTCTGCCGTCACTTGGCTCACCACTAGGCTTGGCCACAGTTGGCTGGACTAGCAACTGAGTGTCATTTGACATTTTTAAATGAAAACAAAATCTCAGAAGATTGGGATTGCTTGGTCAAAGTTTGCTAAGTTCAATGCAATGGAACACAGTTAACTTCGGGAAGCTAAAAGAGGGGTGCCACCTGTGAAAATGAGGGTGTCCACCTCAAGCGGTAATTCAAACCCACTCATGCCACCCTTCAAGGCAACATTAGTAACTGCCTCACCCTTATCAATGCTTCCATCAAGGCCATTCAAGCTTCTCAAAGGCATCAGACTCATTTGCACTTCCGAGCGGGAATTATTACCATAAGAGAGTGCTGAACAGTTCAAGCTTCATCAGAGTGTGCACTTGGAAAAGAGAACTTTCAGTCTCTCCAGAACACCGCTCCATGATTTCAGCCAGGTGTGAGACCCCCGGGGGAAGAGTCAGTGTGTCAGATCTCACTGCACACCTTCCTCCTCCGTCCTTGGCGCCGAGGCCTTACCAGCATTCAGTGGGAAGGGCAGGAGAGGACAGCCTGATCAGTCTTCCCTCCTGCTCTCGCTCTCCATCAAGATGTCTGGGCAACCCACTTTCTCTTCAGCTCCCGCACAGGCTGGCGGCGCATTCTGAAATCTTTACTGGACATCATGCCGAAAACACCTCCTTCCCCAGAGTGGACTACACAGCTGCAGCTTAGCTGGGGACAGGAGATACGGGTTTATTTCAACACAGACTTCTTTTTTTTTTTTTTTTGATGAAATTTCTAGAATGGCTGGTTCCGTGGGCCCCACGCCTAGTTGGAGCAGTATTTGGTAGAAGGAGTTCAGACGGCAGCTCCATGACCAACAGTGGTGAGAGGAAGGCTGGCCCTGTGAAGATGAGCTCATTTTCACACCTTTTTGATTGTTTTATTGTTGGGGGGCATTTCTGGGAAGGTAAGGGGACCTGGGCCACTCGATAAAAATGCTGAACATGACAAGAATCAAAATCACTGTGTGTCAGAATCTGGAGGCCATTTGAAGATACCCTACTCACTGGCTCATCCAGGCTGGAAGATTTGGTGGTGTCCTCCCGGCCGCCCATGTCGTCCACTGCTGTCCACGTCCACACACCCTGTCAGTGAGTTCAGTTCTTTCCTTCCTGTCCCCTCCGCACTGGGGTTCCTGTCCACTCTCCAAAACCCATCCAGTATTCTTACCCTGCAAAACTCCCCACATGCGGTGTCCTGGAACTTCCTAGAAATGCAGAAGCTCGGGTCTCATCGTAAATCTATGGATTCAGAACCACCAGTTTGACAACACCTCTGAGGCACTCTGTTGCACACCAGGACGTGAGAAAAGGTGGGCTGGAAAGTTCTCAAAGGGAAGGAGAGGAAAACCTGGAAACCACAAGCGACACATCCAGGAGAGAGCAGACCCTGTTCATCAGGACAGCTGGGGGATGCCGAGTAAGCAGTAAGATCCGGTCCACAGGGTCCCACAGTCATGATCAGGATGGATCAAGTCTGGGCGGGGCTGCATCCAGAAGGAAAAGGGCCGATTCTCAGAAATGAAACAAGGTTTTACCTACTGCTTTTACCATCTTTCAGACTGCTGAAGGCAGAAAAGGGTGACAGGAGACCTCCGTGCCTTCATCTCCTTCCATCTACCCTAATCCCTAGTCTGTGCATTTAAATTAAATGAGGTAAGTTACACATAGTGCCTGGCCCCCACCAGACACTAGTGAGGGGTATCATCATAATTACTTTTCAGGTTACCAAGTTGGTGGTGGTGGTGGTTTTCACAAAACACAAGCATTCTGAAAGAGCTATCTATTCCTACTTCCTCATACCTAAGTTCTGCAAATGCCTGAAATCTGGCGACTGTGGGCACACCTCGCCAATAACCTCTGGTTGCAAGTCCACAGAGTTCCTCGAAGTCTGTATTATTTAATTGTGTTAAGTCCTTGCATCTCTGCGAAATGTTCCAATGGGGCCTGCCTGTCTGCCCATAGCTCCCACGATTGCCCCTGGACACCACGTCTGGATCTCTTCTTTCTTTCTCCCTGAGGGCAAGTTATGCATCTCTCTTCCCTCTATGATCACCCTCTATTTTGGTAATACGGCCATGCTTTCCACATGGGCCATGCCTTTCAAAAGAAGTTTCCAAAGTCTATTTGTCCTACCTCAGTTCCAGACCCACATTTCTACCTGCCTGCTAGATACCTGTTCTAGATGCTCCAGCAACACAAACTCTCATAATCCTGACCCAGCCCCAGGTCTTCTGCTCTTACCTCCAACTACCTTGCCTCCTTCAGACGGTGTACTACTGGTAATGGAAATATGTGCAGGGATCCAGCTTTGAAAGCCCCCTGTTGGGGCACCTCAGTGACTCGGTCGTTTAAGTATCCGACTCTTGGTTTTGGCTCAGGTCATGATCCCAGGGTCATGGGATTGGACCTCTTGTCGGGCTCTGAGCTCAGTGGGGAGTCTGCCTGAGATTCTCTCTCTCTCTCCCTTTACCCCTCCTCCCACTAAAATAAATCATATATTTTTTTAAAGATTTTTTTTTTAATTTATTAGAGAGAAAGAGAGAGAACACAGGCAGACAGAGAGGCAGGCAGAGGCAGAGGGAGAAGCAGGCTCCCTGCCGAGCAAGGAGCCCGATGTGGGACTCGATCCCAAGATGCCGGGATCATGACCTGAGCCGAAGGCAGCCGCTCAACCAACTGAGCCACCCAGGTGTCCCTCATATATCTTTTTTTAAAGAAAAGAAAACCCATAGTCAAACTATACACTTTCTCCTTCTTTCCCCACATACACTCATGTGCTTCTCTGCACACACCCATCCCCCAGCCCTCCATCACTTCTAACCCAGACTCCAATAAAGTGGCTCCTCATGGGCATGTTCCTGGGCTTCCCACACTTGCATTCATTGCAGATGTGGCGATCTGATTGATTTCTCTAAGTACAGTGGCATCGTGTTGTTCTCCCTTCCCTCCAATGATCATTCTCTACTTTCTCCCTTTGCCCATGTCTCTCTCTTTGTTTGGAGTGCCCTCCCCATCCCCAACTTCTATGCCCCCACCCCCAAATCATCCCATATTTGTCACCGCTTCCATGAAGACTCCCCTGCTCCCCTCCAACTAGACATCGTTTTTATCCCTTGACACTGTGGTGCCCTCCACGGTATCAGCGTGCCCCTCGTTAGCTCTGTGCATGGCTTCTGTGCATTGCCACTTCTCCTTGAAGACAACCATATGCTCTGTTTGCTCTCATAGCAGCCACAGCTCCAAGACCAGAGGACTGAGTTCAGTAATGCCTGTTGAACTGAATTTTTAAGTTCTGCATTTGACCACCTAAAAGATCGCAGCAGCAAATTAGCCAAATCAAATGATGGAAGGAACTTGGCTGAGGACGTAGGCAGGGTTTGTCATTTCCTAAGCATCACCCATCTGTCTGCACTGTGGTTCTAATCCATGTCCTTTTAATGAGTGATCACTCTGGAGCAGAATCCTGCCGGGCTGGGGATAGTGATTCTCCCTGCCTTCTGGGTAAACACAGGTTGAAACACATCTGTCTACACCAAAGGTTGCATACATGCTTTTTGCTTTCCATCCTGGGAGAGTAACCCAGCACAATTTCATTTGTGTAGTCAGAGCCGAGCTTAACACTGAGATAACCGAGACATTGTTTTCTAAACCCGCGTGGATCC
>RCUC01167328.1:0-55728 GCA_003697995.1 Taxidea taxus jeffersonii | reverse complement strand
GCAGTGGTGAGTTTGTCACTCTGAATGGGGCTGGCATGGCGTCCTCCCCAGCATCCAGTCTCCAGTTCGCCTTTGGAGCTGTGCATTCAATGGTTTTGAAAATCTGTAATGACTGCATCCATCATGATGGTCTCATCCAGGGTATCCCCTGTGCTCCACCTGGCCATCCCTCCCCGACCTCCCTTTTTAAAAACCACTTTTTCAAAGACCGAAGCCTTCACCTAACACTCACTGTCTTGAGCGTTAGGAATTGAACTCCCAGGAAGCAGGTAGGAGGATATTGACTCCAGGGGTAGAACCATTTATCAGAGAAGCTGCTGGTCTTTGACAAATGTCTCTCTCTCTCTCTCCTCCAGCAGACCTCATGGGGTCCCTGAATCCATAGAACTAGGAAACCTGGTGAATGCCAAGCTTCCTGCCAATTCCGCAGAAGAAAAGTCTCCACCGCCCCACACAGTCCCATGGCTTCGTCTGCTTAGAGAGCACAAGAGCACGCAGGGACCTTCCCCTACCACCCCCCTGCCCCCGACTGCAATGACAGGCACAGGGGAAGGGGAAACAGAGACCCCCTCTGTATGCACGGGCACACAGATCACTCAAAGTTCATTTTCTTTTTGACACCAATTTCTCCCTGCTCAGCATGTCAGTACCTTGTTCTGACGATAGCAAGTTCAAAACTTCCACCAGTAAAAAGGAGATGGGAAGCAAACTGTTTATGAAGTGGGGCTGAAAATCCTGACAAAGACCAAGGACTTCATGAAGTTGATGAAAATAGTGTTGGAAAGTTTCTGGGATCATGTGGAAAGCCCTGAGCCTCTGGCCAAGTTAGATCAGATAAGGATCAAAAGAAAGAAGATCGACAAAAATGTTGACTTGTAGGAGTTCAAAGGAGAATGATTCGAATATCAAATAGTTGGAGCCTCACATGTTTTTAGAAGAATGATATTTTTGTGATCACCCTGTGGAAGTCATAAGTAACATGTCATCATGCCCTTTTGCCAGAAAAGTGTTCTCCCCCTAAAAATAAATGAGTTACGAATAACAATACAAAAGTTATAAATAAAATATGATGAAATAAAATAAAACATGTAACTTATAAATAGAAAATAGTCAATTCATTCTTTGTCCTAAGATTTAGAACATAGTGCCTATAATAATCTAGATTTTAGTTCAATTTAGTAAAATATTGAGAACAACCTTATTTTCAATAGTTGACAGGTTCAATTTTGAAGACAATAACCAAATCGTATTTTGTATCCATTTTAAGTAGCTTCTGTTTGGGGCTTTTTGTCTGGCTCTGAGTGAACAAAGATGTCCCAGAGAGTCAGATTTGTTGTTTCTTTTTCTTTTGATTTCTTTAAAAGATTTTATTTATTTATTTGTTAGAGGGAGAGAGCGAGCGAGCGCAGCAGGCAGGAGAAGCAGGCTCCCCACTGAGCAAGGAGCCAGATGCGGAGCTCGATCCCAGGACCCTTTGATCATGACCTGAGCCAAAGGCAGAGGCTTAACTGATTGAGCCACCCAGGTGCTGCCTGTTTTTGATTTTAATGAAAATTATCATTTATAACTGATCAGACTGGTAACTAAAATTATTAATGTATTTATTTCTAAATTTTATTTTGAAATTATCTTAAACCTACATAAAAGTTGCAAAAATAGGGGGCACCTGGGTGGCTCAGTGGGTTAAAGCCTCTGCCTTCGGCTCAAGTCATGATCCCAGGGTCCTGGGATCGAGCCCCACATGGAGCCCCACATCAGGTTCTCTGCTCAGCGGGGAGCCTGCTTCCTTCCCTCTCTCTCTGCCTGCCTCTCTGCCTACTTGTGATCTCTGACTGTGAAATAAATAAATAAAATCTTTAAAGAAAAAAAAAGTTGCAAAAATAGAATGAACTCCTGTGTATCTGTCCCTCACTCAGATTCTCCAAATGTTTTCATGTTACTACATCTGTCTTATCATTCTCTCTTAACTGATAGGTAGATAGAAATGGATGTATAATTTCTTTCCTAAAACATTGAGAATAAGTTGCAGATCTTCCCCTTTCTTCTTATGTATTTTTGTGTTTATTTTCTAAAAACAGAGACATTCTCTTATACAACCACAGTTCAATTATCAAAATCAGGAATAACTGCTGATATAATAGTGTTAACTAATCTATAGATCTTGTTCAAATTTTACCGTAAGTTGCTCTTTTTGACCCTGTGGGACCTACTGATATCTTGGGAGAAGTTCCAAAGAGATGGAAATCCACTCATGTATTCATCCATCCAACCAACCAACCAACCAACCAACCAACCAACCAACCAACTAACCAACTAACTTTACTGACCCCTTGCCATGTGCCAGGGAATGTGCAGGGGCTGGAAACTAGAAAGGAATTCTACATAGACCCTGTCCTCAAAATGATTTTATTAGGGGTGCCTGGGTGGCTCAGTGAGTTAAGCCTCTGCCTTTGGCTCAGATCATGATCTCAGGGTCCTGGGATTGAGCCCCACATCGGGCTCTCTGCTCAATGGGGAGCTTGCTTCCCCCTCTCTCTGCCTGCCTCTCTGCCTACTTGTGATTTCTCTATCTCTATGTCAAATAAATTAATAAATTAAATAAAAAACTTTAAAAATGATTTTATTAAACTAAGAATCAAAATGTCACAAATAAAAGAACACCTCAGTACTCTCTATCACAATATAGTCTGAAGAGCACAATGGTGCCCCATTATGATCTTAGGCCAAGTGGACCTGGTAAACAGCAAGTGACAAGCACTAGACGTCATAGTAAGAAGACACTTGCATGCCAAGGGTAGAAGGTATACCCTAGAAATATTCAGGGGACTGCCGTATTGGTAAGTTTTTTAGAGGTCCCACTGGCCCGGGACATGGCAGGGCACCCTTCTAAGGTAAAACAGGAACAGCGACAATGTTGTATCATCTCCTACTGAGAAAGAAGCACAGTGCCGGGTGCATTCCTGGGATTCTAGGAGCAACATACTTATTTCTCCTAATCCATTACTCAGATGACTTGGAAGCTTGCCATACTTGAGGGATTCCAGAGCAAGTGAGGGCTCTTCAGAAATCTGCCCTTCTACTAAGGTTGTGTGCCCTGGATGAACCAATGGTGATAGACTCAGTATCCACTATGATGGAGAAGGGTTCCATATTGAGTCTCTGGAAAGCCCCAGTGGAAGAGTCACCATATTGACCTTCAGCATTCTGGAGAAGGACCATTCCTTCTGCTGCAGAGAACTACTCAGCTTGAAAACAAGCTCCTGTTGTGCAACTGGGTCTGGTAGAGACTTACTACCCACTCATGGGAGAGCAGTGACTGTGCTATTGGGCTAACCGTCATGAGCTGGCAATGGTCAGAATCATCAAGTCATTGATTGGGAGGGCATAGTAGCAAACCATCATGCAATGAAAATGGTATATTTGGGATCAGGCCCAAGGAAGTCTAGTAGAAACATATAACTTATGTGAACTGGTGACCTAGACTCCTAGATCATCTGTCTCTGAAGCAATGACACTTCTCCCTCAGCTCACACTTGTAGTCTGCTATGGTTGGAATGTTTGTGCCCTCCCCCTGGTTCATATACTGAATTCCTAATCTCTAAAAGGGATGGTATTAGTAGGTGGGAGCTTTGGGGGGCCATGAGGATGGGCTCTCATAAATGGAATTTGTCCTCTTATAAACCAGACCCCAGAGAGCTCCCTAGCCCTTTCCACCATGTAGGGACACAGGGAGAAGTTGATGGTCTGTAATCCAAAAGAAGACGGTCACAAGACACCGGAACTGCTGGCGCCATGAGCCTGGACTTCCCAGCCTTCAGAACTATGAGAAAGAAAGACCAGTTCTGATGTTTTGTTATAGCAGCCCTAAGATATGGTCTTGTGGGCACACAGTGGGGTGGGGGAAGGAGTGTGCCTGTGTCCCGCTGATGGAGGAGGGATCTGGTTTAATATGTGGGTGTTAAGTAAAAATAAATGATTGCCCTCATCCTGGAAAAATGGTAGCACTCACCTTGGGTAAAAAATTTATCAGTAGTGAAGATAAATGTTACTGTAATATTTTAAAAGTCAAGATTAATGCAAAAAAATCCATGATGAGTAAAACACCAAAATTTGCAATAAACACAGGATCAATAACAGTACTATGTTAGGTTATATTGGACCTTGATGCAAAAGGAAAAAATCAGTGATACTAATCTATGGCAATGGGCACCAGTACACCAATCTTTGGATTTATGTTAAGGCCCCTCGACCCCAGAAAGCATCTTCTGCAGAGGAAGCACTTGGCACCTGGATAGATAAGATGATTCATCCTGTGGATCCACCATAGTTTCATGAATGGCATGGCCAAAGTGACAAAGATCAGGCTATATATGGGCCCAACTTATGACTTCCCTCTTATTAAGGATGATTTGGGGACACCTGGGTGGCTCAGTCCTTAGGAATCTGCCTTTGGCTCAGGTCATAGTCCTGGGGTCCTGTGATCAAGGTCTGTGTTGGGTTCCCTGCTCGGCAGGAAACCTGCTTCTCCCTCTCCCACTTCCCCTGCCTGTGTTCCCTCTCTGTCTCTCTCTTTCTCTCTCTGTCAAATAAATAAATAAATAAATAAAATCTTAAAAAAAAAAAAAAAGGGTGATCTGGCTACTGTCACTGCTGAATACCTTATCTGCCAAGAGCATAAACCACTCCTCTATACGATACCATTTCTTAAGGAGACCAGGCCACTGATGAGAAGGTAATTACATCAGATTCCTTCTGCCCTAGAGGAGGCAGTGATCAGTCTTTTTGCTGGAACCCATACCTCTTCTAGATATGGATTTCCTTCCCTGCCATAGTGCCTTCACCAGCATAATCATCCAAGGACATACAGATGCATGGTTTATTGCCATGAGGTTCAAACACTGCCTCAAGCCTAAGATCTGTTTTTTTTTTTTAAAGATTATTTATTCATTTGACAGACAGAGATCACAAGTAGGCAGAGAGGCAGGCAGAGAGAGAGAGGAGGAAGCAGGCTTCCCGCCAAGCAGAGAGCCCTACGCGGGGCTCGATCCCAGGACCCTGGGATCATGACCTGAGCCGAAGGCAGAGGCTTTAACCCACTGAGCCACCCAGGCGCCCCCTAAGATCTGTTTTACAGCAAAGGAGGTGGGCAGTGGGCTCATGACCACAGGATTTGTCCAGAAGCAGCTGGCCTGACGGAAAATCAAAATAGCCTGTTATAAAACCATGAAGGGGAGATCCTGGGGACAGCACCCTGTGTAGTTGGGGTGCTATCCTTTAGACTGCAAAGCCACATGTTGGTCCTATGCTGAAATACATGGGTTTGGGAACCAAGGGGGTGGGGGTTAGAGTGACTTCTGTCACCATCACTCTCGGTGACTGACTTAAGAAATCTGTGCTTCTTGACCCCACACCTTGGGTCGCGTTCTCTCTGGCAAATTAGTGGTCTTGATTCTTGATGAGGGTAGAGGGAGGGGAGGACACACTCTCCCACTAGGGAACATCATAAATATTACTGAATTTAAACACATAACTACTGCCTGGTCACTTTGGGTTTCTCAGGTAAGTAGGGAGAGTGTGTGTGGGGGAGGAATGGCTAGCACAACTAGATTTCTACATGCAAAAGAATGAAGAGGGACCCTCTACCTCACATTATACACAAAAATTAACTCAAAATGGATTGATGACCTGCATAGAAGAGCTAAAACCATAAAACTCTAAAAAGAAAACATAGGACTAAATCTTCATGATCTTGGATTTGGAAATGGGTTCTTAGATTATGACACCAAAAACATGAGCAACACAAGAAAAAAGTAAATTGGGCTTCATCGAAACTTAAATGTGTGTGTCAAAGGACATTAGCAAGAAAGAGAAAAGGTAATCTATGGAATGAAAAAATATTTGTAAGTATACATCTAATAAGAGTTTAATATCCAGAATACAGCTGACTCTTGAACAATGTAGGGGTTGGGACACCATATAAAATCTACGTATACCTTTTTTTTGAAAGTCTCTTTTAAAGAGATTTTATTTATGTATATGTGAGAGAGAAAGAGCTGGGGGAGAAGTGAAGGAGAGGGACAAGTAGACCCCATGCTGAGCTTGGAGCCCACTGTGGGCCTCTATCCCATGACCTCGAAATCAGCACCCAAGCCGAGACCAAAGATTGGCACTCAGCTGACTGAGCCACCCAGATGTCCCCAAAAATCCATGTATAACTTTTGACCCCCAAAACTGAAATATTAGTATCCTACTATTGACCTTACTAATGACATAAACAGTCAACTAACACATATTATGTGTTATATACTTCATTCTTAATAATAGGGTCTGCTGGAGAAAAAAAATGTTATTAAGAAAATCATAAGGAAGAAAAACTACATTCATAGTCTGTAATATTTTTATTTAAAAAATCCACGTGTGAGTGCCTGGATGGCTCAGTTGGTTAAGTGTCTGCCTTGAGCTCAGGTCGTGATCTCAGGGTCCTGGAATTGAGGCCCGCATTGGGCTCTCTGCTCAGCAGGGAGTCTGCTTCTCCCTCTGTGCTCTCCCCGCCCTGTCTCTCAAATAAATAAACAGAAATCTTTTTTTTAAAAAATCCACATGGAGGTGGACCCACACAGTTCAAAGTGTGTTTTTAAGGGTCAGTCGTACATAAAGAGCTCCTACAACTCAACAACAGAAAGACAAACAACTCAATGAAAAAAATGGGCAAAAGACTTAATAGACCTACCCAATAAGCAGGTCTGAAAGATGTGAAAAGATGTTCAACACCACTAGTCCTGAGGGGAATGAAAATCAAACCATTAACAAGATAATGCTTCATGCCCATTAGAAAATCTAGTATAGAAGAAAACACAGAATCAGTGTTAGTGACAATGTAGACACATTGGAGCCCTTGAGCACTGTCGGTGGGAATGCACAATGACACAGCTGCTGTGGAAAACAGCAATACGGTGGGTCATCAAAAATTAAAAACAGAATTGCCAGTGATTTTATTTGCAGGTATATATCCAAAAGAATTGGAAGCAGGGGCTCCAGCAAATATTTGTATGCCCATGTTCTCTGCAGCACTACTCACAGTTGCCCAAAACGCGGGAACAACACAAGTGTCCATCAACAGATAAAGGAACAAACAAAAGTTTGTGTTGACACATGATGGCATATTAATCAGCCATAAAAAGGAATGTGATTCTAAGACAATGCTGTGACACAAATGAACTCTGGAAATACTCTGCTGAGTAAAATAAGCCAGCCACACAGAAGGACAGAGATCGTATGATTCTGCTTATACAGAATACCTAGAATAGGCAAATTCACTGAAACAGCAGGTACATTAGGTTATCAGGGGCTGGGGGAAGAGGGAACAAGGAGTTATTGCTTAATGGGTACTGGGTTTCTGGTTTGGTGATTAAAAAAATGTTTTGGAAACAGTGGTGATGCTTGTACAATATTGTGAATGTAATTAATACCATTGAATTGCATACTTAAAAATAGTGAATTTTGTGGTGTGTGTACCACAGCGGTGAGATGTGGCGACAGTAGAGAGGAATCAACGCTGATTATCATGAAGGATAGCGGTGTGGCTCCACAGTGAGGGCGGGCCAGGCATGTCCCCACTCAGGGGAGTCACTGGGGCATCTCCTGGTGAGGTAACTGGGTGATTACAGCAACCGTGGGCTAAAAAGGGCAACTAAGGAGTGAGAACGCTCCAGGTGGAGGTGTGGTCCCCTCACGGGGCACGCGGTTGAGACCAGCTGCAGTGCTGGCCAAGAGGGAGGATATTTAGAATGGCTGGAATGGGAGGGAGATGACGAGTATCACTTGTGGTTCCCGGGCCATCTGCAGTAGAGATTGTGGCTGGTCTCCACCTTGAAGACTCGGTGGCAGATTGGAGTTACTGCGGGGCATGAGTGTGTCTGAAGGGTACGAGCGTGGACCGTCTTAGACATGTCTTATACACTGCCCCACGTCCCCCTGGCCTCAAATCTGATGCCAGCTGCAGCTGGGGTGTGAGCCTCGGCTTACCTTGTGCTGATAGCTCCTTGTCTCAAGGGTACTTTTTGCTTTGGGCCCCAGGGTTTCCCTAATGCCACGGCAGGGGATGGCAGAAAGAGCCATTCAGCATGCATGGCACAGGTGCAGTCTAGAAGTGCAGGGGATTATCAATCATGGGAACTTTGGGGTCCGGGGTGCAGTGGGGGGAGTGGAGAGTGGGGGTGTGGAGTGGAGAATTGGGAGTCTGGGGTGGGGGGGTGGAGGGTGGGGGAGCTGGGGTGGGGGTCCTGTAGGGGGACCAGGTTGGGAGGCTGTGGCGGCATTGATGGGGGTGGGGTGGAGGCTGGGATAGGCAGAGAATTCTGGGAGGCCTTTTGCGTGCTGCTGGGAAGTCTGCCTGGGGCTGAGCCCTGGCTGCCTACACAGAGACCTCGAAGCCTTGATAACTCACCCTTCCCCGGGCTTTCTCTCCTTCCCTCCCATGCCCCTTCTTCCCGTTCCTCATCTCTATTCCTGGGGTAGCCTCTCAAAGAAGTCATCCTTGTTCAAGGTCTTTTCTCGGGCTCTGCTTTTGAGGAAGGACCTAGGTTATTACAGTGTCTCCAAATTCCAACTGCCCCTGGAAAAGCACTGAGGTACATGAGCGCGATTTCTGTCTGGCTAAAAAGGATAAGAAAACAAAGTACTTGTTGGTCATACAGACCTGGGTTCTAGAACCTGTAGTCAGTCTGGAAATTCTGGGGAATCCCAGGATGTGCATATTTATCAAATTGGGAATATGGAGAATAATCCCATCGCAGCAAAAATGGTGAAGAGAGGAGTCATTGTGGCTGGAGAGTTCCCACGAAGTGACCGGCTTCCTCTGTTGGGTTAAAGTCCAGAGCTGCACCTGGAGCTCCCTGCAGCACCGATGCTCCCGGATTTACTGATCTCTAGCTCCCCCCGGTGGTAAATTCGATTCACGCTCTGAGCTTAGCCGCGAAGCTTAAAGACCTAGCTTCCACAAAACCAGGATTAGGGGAAATTGGTGGCAGAAGCTCCTTTTAGTGCTTTTTCTCTGAAGATAAGTCATCAGGTGTTTAGAATAAATGATCATGTCTTGGGCTTTGTTGGTTCCCCCCAACAAGTAACCGTTGGGTGTCCAAGGGTCCTGTAGAGCATGAGACTTCAAAGGAAAATGTACCACCTTTCCGCCAATGAACAGCAAAGGAGGGAGTTAACCCAGTATCCAAGCAGGTGTGCGCAGGGGAGACAGAGGCCACAGTTTGCTTCAATCCCAAATCAGAATTCATCACTCTCCATGGCTCAGGGACAGATATGGGGAGCATATGCTCTCCTCATAGTTTGCTCACAACCAGTTTGAGTACATTTCAGTACAAGATGATGTGAACTGTCCTAACTGTCTTATAAAACAAAAAGACAACTTTGCCTTAACTGGGGCTTAGCAACTTTAAATTTAGTTGGTGTTAAGGCTTTAGCATACTCCAGTGGGGCCCAGTCTCATACATTTTGGGTAATTCATATGCATGAGAAGACGTTATCATTTTTGGTGCAGTTTTGAAAGGAAGTATTAAGGGCAAGAATTTGATTTTAAGTGATGGGAAGGAAAAAAAAAAGGTGTGAATTTAGCTCCAGACTCTGCAGAGGATGAAAGAAGATGTTGTATTTCTGTTTGAGACGTTGCAAATCACTCCAGAATGCTCTCTGATCTTCTCCCCCAGTCCACCTGTCCACAAAATGGCTGAGACTCACGCTGTTGGGCCACCTCTCCAATAAATAGTCTTTGGAGAACAGACAATCTTAGAAAACTCCTCAAATCACCGCAGGGACAATAAATTGTTCTGCAAAGTGATGGTATAGAATACACCAAGAGATCTTTCTTGAGAAGTACCCAAGATTTGGGACTCCTGGACAGTACAGGAACGTCCAGGTTAAGCGTCCAACTCTTGGTTTCCATTCAGGGCATGATCTCATGATCTCAGGGTCCCGAGATTGAGCCCCACGTCAGGCTCCACACTCAGTGGGGAGTCTGCTTGAAATTCTCTCTGCCTGGCCCTCTGCCCCTCCCCCCTAAAATAAATAAATAAAACATTAATAAATAAGTAAGTACTCAAGACTTGTCAGTTTTCTCAAGATGATTCTTTCTTTGTGTTAATCAACAGTCTCGTGGGCATGCATGTATATCTATGAACGACTAGAATTAAAAATCGCTAGTAAACAAACCCATAATAATTGCCTAGCATCCTTGTGTCTTCTAAGAGGAAGGGGGTGTTGTATAATTCATCATGGGAATACACTAAGCCATTATACCCATGGCGGCCCTCCATTTAGAAGAAAGGCGGGCATCAAGCCTAAAAATGCAACCATGCTAAAGATCAGGTGTTCGTTGGGAGCTTTGGACCCTCAAATGCTGAGAATTGGAGTGAGTGAGTGTCTAACTGACACTGGCTGTGGACGGGGGGATCCCAGCAAGACTGTGGGATTGCATGGAGGTCGGCCCATCAGGAAGAGAGTAGCAAGGTGGGGAGAGCCTTTCAAGAACCAGGAAGTCTCAGTATTCTCTCTCAGGCCACTTGATGGCTCATGCTATCACCTCTCACCCTCTCTGGTTGCTGCAAACCCTCAAAGTCTGGGACACCAAGCACTTTTTGTTAGAGAGGCTTTGGGGATGTCCTGGGAAGATCTGGACTCCCCATTCATTTGGACCAGGCAAACTGAGCAGAGAGGACTTCTGACACAGGAGCTGAGACAGGAGCCCGAAGGAAGAGCCTGAGATAGGAACCAGGAGGACACAGGTTCCTGGGGATCCTGCTCTGTCCCCCCACCCCTGTCTGGCAGTCTTTAGGAATCTGTGCTGACGTTCCACTGTAAGTTGATGAGAGATTCAGCCACTTTTATCTATTAACATGAAGGGTGACTTCCATTAAACCGGAAAGGCTTGGAGATACCAAAAAGACTGAGAAGTATTAAGTAATTATATTAATGATAGTCAGTAGTGAATACCATATTTGTACTAGTCATTCTTTAGGTGCCAAAGATATGGGGTGAAGAAGACAGAAAGTTCCTCTTCTACACGTGGATCTTACATTCGGGAGGGGGAGTTGTGCAGATGAGGGGTGCCCCATGAAGAGTGTGATGCTTTCAAAGTCATTCTTATCTGGGCTGTTTTTCTACTAAAAGGTTTGGCTCGCAGCCCCCTCATTGCAATGCATAGGTCATTACAGATTTCCAATTTCCGATGAAGGTGTGAGGATCCTGAGCTGTGGGCCTCAGGGCTTGGTGTCCTTCCGGAATCCCCCAGTTGACAGCACCAGCTATAGTCCCCTCTATAGCACTACTGCCATCCATTTGTCTCCTTCTGTCTTTCCTCTCCACAACCTAAGGGACCCACACTGAGGACTCTTCTCTATTATTCTATTCCCCAATCTGGAAGGAGGCCCTGCTCCATGTTTGTTGGTCAGGTGTCTGGCTTGGCTGTGACATGGGATACCATTAGTAGCAACTGACCACTTGGTTTGCATTGGTTACAAAATAAGAAATGGTGGATTTAGCCATGTCGTACTTTCCTCCAGAGCCTCCAAATACCCCTGCCAAATCACATTAACAATAATCACTTGTGGTGACCAATCTCCAAGAGAGCTCTCAGTGAGCCTCACATACTGGATTCATACCTTTGTGATGGGAATGCAGGCTACCGTATTGACAAATAGGCTGCGTGACCACGATGTTAAGGAAGTGACAGTGTGAAACTTTCAAAGCTACATCATAAAGAGATGTGGCTTCTGCTCTGCATCTTGGATCATCTGCTCCGGAGGAAGCCCACTGCTTCGTCATGAGGATGCTCAGGCAGCCCTCTGGAGTGGCCCAGGTGTGGAGAAACGGATGCTGCCTCCAACAGCCATGTAAGTGTGCCATGGGGGAAGCCCCTCCTCTAACCCTAGTCGAGCCTTCGAGTGACAGCAGCCTCATGACAGAATGCCAGCTAGAAGGGCCCAGGAAAGGCATTTCCAAATAATGGAGCCTTAGAAACCGTGAGATGAATGAGCCCTTTATTGTTGTCTTAAGCCACTAAATTTTGCTTTAACCTGTCATGGAGCAATAATCACAGATAAGGTGATGTTGGTTTTGATTCTTGATCCAACTATTGACATTTCCTTGGTCTGGTATATAATTTAGAAAAGGAATTTTAGAAAGTGTTACATTTTTTTAAAGTTGTAACATCAAACCTTGGCAGTGCTCACTTCGCAAATACACTTCAGAGAAGCTCCTTAGCCTCCAGCTCCTTCCCAGGACATGGCTGCCCCTGAGCCTCCTACACAGACTCTGGAGCTTTCCCTGCAAGAAAAGTAGGCTGAACAAAGTGAGAGCATTGGTGGTCTAGTTTACTCCCACAGCCGAGGTGGACAGCAGGAGTTGGCTATCTGGCTCAGAGAGACGAAGCTGGGATCTGGCTGGGAGGAGACCATCCCTTTGCCCACTGTGCATCCTGCTCCAGACTGAATTATTTCAATAATAAAGGGAAGGAAGTCTTCATGTTATCTAAATAAAACAAAACTTCAGCCATAATTCATTTTTACTGAAATGACATGCAAATTACTTGTTGGACCTTAGCATAAAGCAGCCAAGTGAAAAGGACAGGCCTTGGGAGTGAGGTCACATTCCTTAAACAACCCCCACAAACAACTTTCCACTGGGGCTTCATTACCTCTCAGGTGGTGCACACTGGCTGGGCTGGACCCTTTGTCTTGCTTGCTTTGCTGAGGTGGGATCCAGTGCAGCTCCCTCCCCAGCCCAGAGCAGATGGGCCCAGGGCCTTTGTTTTTAGGTCCCCCAACCCCAGACCAGGGGAGTGCAGGAGCTGAGGTCCCTTCCTGTGCCTTCCACAGATTGTCTGCTTCCTTATTGGAAGCTGCTTTGCTCCCATTGTGTGGGCGCTGTGGTCTTTGAGGTTCCTGGAGAAGCTTTGAGGAGCTTACCTGAGAGAAATCCCTTGGCTCCTCAAATCACTCTCTATGTATCCCAGGCTCTGACAGGGCCACCACCAAGGCCACCAAGGCATGGGCCTCTGATTACCATGGCGGGACTTTGCGGGCCCTGCTGTCCGCTGACATGGGCAGGATCCCACCTTGGACTCCACTATAGCAAAGCCTGTTGGCAACTGAAAAAGAAAATCCTGGGGTGGGAATTTAAACCAAGGAAGGGGGAATGAGTGCTTGAGGCCCGGTATGTGTGGGAAGCTTGGTCGTGGTCAGAGGAGGGGACCCTGGCTACTGGGGGTGCTGGACACCCTCTCTGCATCATGGAATTCCTGACCCACGGAAACTGCCAGAGATGGTAGCTGTTTATCTTCCCAGACCTTCACCCCAAACTCCCGTCATTAGGTCCTGAGCACTGAGGAGAGTGGGGCATCATTTACCCCGTAGATAAACACCCATGGTAACAGGGTGAGTCTGTGTTCTCACAGCAGGAAAGGGATATGTGCCAAGAGGACTCCTGTCCCCTCTGGTTTCCATCCTGACGCCAAGCACGTGCTCCCCCAAGCCAATTGAAATTTTGGGGTGGACAGCCAGTTATGAGATGGGAAAGGATATGGAAGAGAAGGTGAGACCCCAGGTACCTCCCAACACCACTGAACCTCAAAGGAATACTCTGTGAATTCCAGGGTGCCTCTCTTCTAGAAGCTCCAAATATGGGATTGTTTTCATGTTGGGGAATTCTCGGAACATTCTCCTGTCTGCTTGTGCCCATATTCATGATGTGTGCCTGTGTTGTTTCCCCCTCGGCTTCCCTGCTCCGTCCCTCCCAGCACCCCCACGACAGTGGCCTCCATCCTCCCTGCTAGAGAGTGTGCTATGGGGAGAACAGAGGCTGGGAAGACAGGAGGTTTGGGGTTTTGTTCTGTTTCTGTTACTAACAGTGTAACTAACCATGGGGAGTCCTCTCCCCTCTCTATTTTGGGGAGCACAAGAAATCATCTGGGAACCAGGGCCCCTAGAAGATTTGAGCTCTATAGTTATAGTTATAGTTAAAGACTGTGACTGGGGAGCCACGGCTCTTCTAAGGGCCCAGGCCCTGTGCCCCCACCAGCAGTTCTGGGCTCTAAGCTGAGAGTGTGTTTCACCAGGGATGTGTGGAAATTGTGCCTGGCCTCAGAGGTGGTCTGATAGTGTGGGAGTGTGTGGGCAGGTATTTGGGGATTTTCATGATCCTCAAATCTTTTCACTGTGGAGAGGTCCCCTGGGCCTAAAGCTAGATTTGATGTCCAAGATTTGTGAGACTTCCTGGAGGTGGTGAGTTCCTGGCAGCTAAGACCATTGTGCTGGAGTCAAGGAACGTGCATCCAGATCCAGGCTGGGCTTCCAACAGCTGGGGGTCTGAGACCAGTGAATTAAGGCGGGGACTCCTGCCCCTCCCCCCTCCACTCTGCTCCCCACAGTGGACTACCATCTGAAATAGGATATTACTTAATTGAACTATGCCCCAAGTTTCAAGGTCTCTATCCTATATTCACTAACACTATTTATCCTTCTTGAAATATTGCTTATCCGGTTCATTCAATACAAGATCTCTGGGTATTTCTTCAGCAAGAAATAAACAGATTCAGTGCTATCCACTAAATTGTGTGTCCCCAAATTCATGTTAAGGCCCTAGACCCAGTGTGACTATCTTTGGGGATGGAGCCTATAAGGGGGTAATGAAGGTTTGAAAAGGTCCTAAGGTGATGTGATAGGATTCATGTTCTCAGAAGAGACACCAGAGACTTGGATCCTCCCTCCCCGCCATAGACACAAAGAAGAGTCCTGAGTGCCCACCTCAGGATGGCAGGCCTGCGAGCCAAAAGGTCTCTGGATGAATCCTCCCTTGCCAGCACCTTGATCTTGGGCTTCCGGGCCCCCGAAACATGGGGAATCAGTGTTGTTTAAGCCCCCCAATCTATGGCAACTTGAGCAGACTGAAGCACACACACATGTACAACAACGCAGCTGGCGGGTTAAAGAAACCATGTGCACTACATGCCAAGGACACAGAAACAAACACACGCCAGGGGGGCTCGGCCACAGTCTGTACTGAGCAAACAAACAAAAAAAACAAACACCCCACATTCTGCCACGGAACAAAATCCTGGACACACTGAAGGTTAATACAGAAAACAAAAACAACCAAAGCAGCATTAAAGTGAAAACTACTGGGGAGAAAGAATTTCTATCTACGAGCAGTTTGAAATAAAAACTCCAGAATCATAATAGTGACTCTACCATCATTTTCTGTAGTAAAACATCTATTATAACAGATATGACAATACAATAAAAGTCCCATTGTTCCAGAAACTGTATTCTAACTGAAACAGGATAATTATAGAAACACCTGTGTGAGAATTGCGTGTTCAACCGAACCATTGAAAATCATTCTTGTCAGACTGGAAATAAGTCTTCCACGTACAGATAACTCTTCAGTGAGATCTCAGATGGAAGACAAGGTGGGATTTCCCCCACCCCCAAGTCTTTTGTAGCAGCATAACCTTCCAGAGCCCCCTCAGGGCATCTCCAGCTCGTCTCTGAGGGCCCATCCGGCTCTGAGTTCCACACTTATTTGGAATACTAAAATGGGACGGTAGATTTTGAAGTAGGGCACCTCTCTATTCTTTCAACAAACAGATTTTAGGGTGAGTCTCAGTTCTATCAAGTTCACTTTGTAAATTCTAATTTGGAATCTCTAGCTTTTAGAGCAGCGGACCCCTGGAACATTCTGCAGAGACCCAATCGTGCGTTGAAGGCATTGCTGGTAGCATCACTCTCCCCGCTTTGCAGTGTGCAAGGCGCTTTCCACTCTGGTCTCATCCATCCGCACAGCAATCCCAGGCTGTTGAGAGCAAGGGTTCTTGTCCTCACCTCATAGCTGAGGAAACTGGGGCTGTCCGGATGGAAGCGGGGGCAGGGGATTTGTCTGGAGACCGCGTCCGCACTGGAGGCACGCTGTTTTTGACTTAGCTCGTGAAGGAAACAGACAAAAATGACAGAGGAGAAGGGGGCCAGAGGGCCTGGGAGCTGTCCCTTGTCACCGGACTACTGACTTCTGAAGCTCCATCCCAGTAACTCGGCACTTATAGGTCTGGGAACCTGGAGGAACTCTAGACAGCAGTGAAGGTGGCTGAGGGACCAAGTGAGCACGCAGGGAGGACATAGGAACAACAATGATAATAATAACAACACACATGGCAAATATGCATAGAGGCGCTCAGTGATGACCAAGGGGCAGGGAAGCCATCTGCAAATATCTGAAGGATGTCAACACCAAGGAAGACAAAAACTTAAACATTTAGAAGAACAATGATGAAGCCGGGACAGGCTCATTACCAGTCCCAAAGCCAGCTTGTCTGGCAACAAATCCTTGCAGAACGAAGCTCCTCCAAGACCAAAGGCAGGTGTCCCGAGGGTCTCTCTGCGCACAGCAACTTTGACACAAGGCCTGGGCTGAGCCTGCTAGTTTCCCTGTGCCAGCACGGACCGTGTGCATACTCACGTGCTTATCATCACGGCTGGCATTTGTTGACTTCCTGGTGTTTGACGTTGAATTGTGTCACCCCAAACAGATATTTGTAGTCCTAACCCCTGGTACTTGTAAATGTGACCTTATTTGACAAGAGAGTCTGCGGATGTGATCGAGTTATGATGAGGTCTGCAGGGTGGGCGTTCAATCCCATATGACTGGTGCCTTATAAGCAGAGGGAACCTGGGGCACAGACACAGACACATGGGGGCACGGCATGTGACGACAGATTTTCAGAGACACAGCTGCAAGCCAAGGGATTGCCAAGGACTGCTGGCCACTCCCAGAAGCTAGGAAGAGGCAAGGAATGATTCTCCCCCACAGATTGACTCGTTGGACTCATCTCCAAAACAGAGACAATAAAGTCCCGTTTTAGGCCCCCCACATTGTGGTCCTTGGTTATAGGGCCCTAGCAAACTAATGAATCCCCCTGATAGGTGCCTCCCACTGCACTGAACACTTCACATACCAAAAAAAATGGCATGCATCCTGGGGAAAAGACTGAGGGCTGTGGAGACCTCCTCCACCCCGGGACCAAGGAAGGAAGTGGGTCCTAGGCCCACCATATGGGGCTGGAACCTCTCTGACCCCAAACCCTGGCTCTCTGGCTGCCTTGGGAAAAATGACGTGCTGTAAATCTGGATCCAGAGTCCTGGGGCCCCTAAGCACCAGACTATGGTGCCTTCTTAGAGGTAGTTTAAAATAAAAAGAACATAGACCGTAAGATTTTAGTTTTCAAAGTGACATCAAGTTTACTCATATGCTTAATTAAGAGGTCACAGGGGTTTCTGTGTGTGTGACCCGTGTGTGGCATTATCCAACCCTGGGGCTGAGTGGGATTATCCGGGAAAAGCCATATAAATTAGGAGCTGCTGACTGGAACTCTGGAAAAGGTGAGGGGAACCAGGCTCTGGCCTTGGAGAGCCCTGTGGACGCTACACTCTTTGCATCAGCCTCTGCCCTCTACCCCAGCCCGCACACATTCTAGACGGACATTTCACCCTGCATCTTCCTCAAGCCTGCAGATGCTTCCTGGGGACCCTGTCTCCCTTTGGCCTTTGATTTAGGATCTCTGACCCTTAGGCCTAGGGCTGCTCCTCCCTCCCCTCAGCCGGCCCAGGAGAGAGCCCAGGGACCTTGGGAAGCCCAAGGTGCTAAGTTAATGTTTGGCAAATGTGCCCTGGCTCTGTGAGCGCAGCCTCGCTTGCTGGGGGATTCTTGGATCCCCAGAATGGTGGATTGTGGGTGGTGGGTTGTGAAAGTGGGGGTGGAATCTGATTTCCTGCCTCTCTGGACACGAGGCTCACTTTCGGGACTCGGGAGATGTTTTTCATTTTCACACCCGATATAAACAAAAATAATCTAGTCCCTACATATTACCTCCTTTAATCTTCAGAATAACTCTGTGGGAAGGCACGATTGTTGTCGTCATTTCCCAAATGAGCAAACCGAGGCATAGAGAAGCTGAATGACACTCCTGAGGTCACTCAGCCAGACCTCAGGACGGTAAGCATCACAAGAGCACTGTCTGGATGCTGGGTCTGTGCACAGTCACCATGATGGGGACCCCACTGTGCACCTGTCATTCACAGGACCACGCTGAAAGAGGCCTGGCTGTCACTAGGAGACTGTGGTATCATGTGTTACATCCGTGGGCTCTGGTGTGTGCATCCATTTTATGACTTCACTCATATCAGAATGAAGGTCCCAGGCTGTCGACAGGTGCAACGTTTGCTGGACTTCTTACAGCTCACCTTCTCTGGAGGGCCCTGACTTTGCAGTTTCTTTCCCTTCTAGCATCTTTCCTGTCTACCAGTGCTCCCCTTCCCACCCCTGAGGGAGTCCGCAGCCCAGTTCTTTATGAAGCCGCTAGAGGGAGCTGCCCGCAGAGAAATGGGAGAATCTCCTCCAGGCCTGAGCTTGGAGATGGGTTGAGCTATTCTTGCCTCAGTGAACTTCCACTGTTGAAAGTCACCCAAACTCAAGCGAAAGCTGCTATTCAGAAATGGGTGGGGTTATTTCACTGTGGCCAGGAACCCTGGTTAATGCTTGAGCCCCTTTCTCACAACGAGGACAGGAGGGAAAGGGAAGTAACAAAATGATGATAGTTAAAGGGTACAAAGTTTCAGTTCTGGAAGATAAGTAAGTGCTGGGAATCTACACAGCATACTGCCTATAGCTATTAATACTGCTGTATACTGAATGTGTACTAAGGAGGGTAAAGTGTTCTTACTGCAGGCACACACATACATACAGAAGTGATAATAATAAAAAGGGCAGGAAGAAACTTCCAGAGTGATGGATAATTTTATGGTATAGATTGGGATGATGGTCTCACAGGTGTACACTTAACCTCAAACTCATTGAGTTATATACATTAAATGCATACAGCTTTTTGTAAGTCAGCAAAAATGTAACTTTTTTTTGAAAGAAACATCTTCTTGGGGCACGTATACACTGCAGTACGTGTGTGTATGTATATGTGTGTGTGTGTATACACACATACTCCCAAAGTGCCTTCCCATTTAAAAGAGGAAAAAGAAGCAAATGAAAGGATGACTCTGCCAGTTGAAAGAGGCCCATCCTCCGGGTGGCCACGGCATCCAGGGAAGCCCGGCCGATCGCTGTACCAGCGAGGGCTCTGAGCCAGCTGGACCCAGGTTAGAGTCTGCACCGACACTCCTACCTGGGTGGCCTTGGACAGACCAACTTCCCTGCCACACTTCTCCCATCCGTCAGGTGGCAAGGGCGACCATGCCCAGGTGGGAGGACTGTGTCAGGATTAAGTGGGCTTGTCCATGGAAAGCCCCCAGAGCCTTTTTCAGATTTCAGATGGTTCAAGGCAAGCGTGTGTGTGTGTGTGTGTGTGTGTGTGTGTGTGTGTGTTGGGGTGGGGGTGTGTGGGGGAAATCTTCTCCATGCTCCCTCTGAAGGATTCCCTGCAAGCCCACCACACACACCGCTGCCCCCTCCCAAGAGGTTCCCCAACCTCAGCTTTGTCCTGGAAGCTGGACTCCGCCTTCTGTTGGAACCCTAGGAGTGAAGCCAGTGCTTAGCCTTTTTAACCCGGTGACCCAGGGCCCCCCACCTGGAGGTGCACCGCACCTGGAGGTGGTGGCACCACATGCTGGACTTCAGCCCATACATTCAGCAAAAAGGAATTTAGCCCCTGGGACTTCCAGGGGTCACGGGGCTCTGTTCGGCGCCGCCGGCGGAGGGGAAGGAGGAGGGCCTGTGGGGCCGGAGGAGCAGGGATACTGAATCCCGGGCTAAAGGCCTCCCCCAGCTTGGGGAAGGTGCAAGGGAAGCCCCCGTAACGCGTGCGCGTGCTGCGGTGGGGGGGCTGGCGCCAGCAGGGCACACAGCAGCCCTAGGGCCCAGGACTGCAGTCCGCCCGCCACATTCCGGCCGAGCCGGGGCGGGAGGAGGAGAGGCGCCGCCTGAGCCCTCGGGCTCTCGGCGAGGCCGGGTCGGCGGCTACGCACGCGCGGCGCGGCGCCCGGTGAGTGGGGACCGGAAGACCCCGCGCGGGCGAGCCGGAAGGCGGCGGGGGGCGGGGACTGCGCGCAGGGGCGGCCGCGGGGGCCCGGAGACCCTGGGCGGGCGGGGGCCGGAGGGCGCGGGGACCGGCGGGTCTCCCCGGCGCGCCGGGCCGCGTCCCAGCAGGTGAAGGGCTCGGTGCGCGGGCGCGGCGCGGGGGAGGCGGGGCGCTGGGGCGCGGTGCCCGGGGGGTCTGCGGGCTGCGGAGCCGGGTCCACGCCGCTAGGGTATTCATTTCCCACAGGAAGACACCGAGGCACGGAGAGGCTGACGTCACGCCAGAAGTCAGCGGCAGCGGCCCAGCTGGGGTTACAACCCCAGCGGCCTGGTAGGGCTGTAGCTCCCAGCGAGGCGCCACGTCGCGACCCGGATGTGTGTATGAGCTCCCCAGTTGCCCGCCTGTCCGTGCCTTCCTCAGTAACCCGGGGTGCGCGTCACCCTCTGCGTCCCAGGTGCGTGGGTGGGGCGGCAGGTGTTAGAACTGCGGGACAGAGTCCTAGGAGGATACTCGGTGAGTCAGCACCCCTGGCCTCGCCCTGCGGGGAAGGTTCAGAGATGATCCGGAATGGATGTTAGGGATCTCGGAGGGGACAATTCCTACGGTGGGGACTGGTGGCTTCTTTAGCCTTTAAAAGAGGAAGCGGGGGACTTTGAGAGGTTGCAGATGACCAACTTATGGGTTCCTGGTCAGGTCGGGTCGCCCTGTCAGGGCCTATGGCAGACAGAAGGCAGGACCTGCTCAGCTTTGGCCTCTGTGGCTACCAAGATGGTCCAGGGGACTTGCTCTTTTGATTTTTCAAGAGAAATCGGGAATCAGATGTATGTGAAATCTTATGTTTAAATACTGGCAACACTTCAGTCATTAAAAAGTCTGGGGGCTAATCTGACAGTGCTGGTGGGGTCCACATGGGACCTTTGCACCACGACCTACAGAGATGGGGACACAAGGCTTGCAAGAGCCAGGCCACACATAGCAGTTTCATAAATTCCAACAGAGAAGTAGAAAGTACTGAGGATGGTGGGTGAGCAAGATCACTCTGCCTCCTTAAGAGGCTCTGCTTTTCTAATTTTTTTTTTTTTTAACACAGTGCATGGGGGTCTCTGTTAGCTCTGAAGCCTTCCTCTCCCTGCTCTCTCACAATCTGGTCCATCTCAAAAAGCCAGGCTGCAGTCCCAGGGATGGACTCATCTCCCTCTTCCCCAGAACCTTGCTGTCACCAGCAGACCAGCCTGGTGCTTGCAAGAAATCAGGGCTTCAAGTTGGCATTCGCCTTCCCTGTGGCTGGCAGATGGGCTTTCTGTGACCAGAGCCCGTGTTGTGGACAAATCTGATTCTGAAATAGGTGTGATATGGGGAGGGAAGGCCCCATTCCCACCCTCTGAGGTCTGTCCCCATCAGAGTACTCTTCCTCCCTCCTCCCTCCTTCCTAGCTTCCCTGCTGCTCATGGACAAAGGCAAGCTTGGAGTGGGAGGGGAAGCAAGACTGGCTTCCTTCCTCAATCTGGCAATCCCCATGGAGTCAGGAGGGTGGGCTTTCCAGCAAGGACTCAGGAGATAGGGTGACAAACCTTTCTTCCACAAGAGTCTATTGATGCTCTGAAGTCTAAAATGATTCTCATACGGAAATTAAACCAGCTCTGTCTTGCACTGAGGCAGCCCTATTGCCACGTCTTGCTGTGGTGTGAAGCTGTTGAACTCAGCCAGAGGTGAGCCACATCCTCCCCTGTCCTCCCACACACTGGGACACCTGCTGGCCCTCCGAGTCTGCAGAGCCCTGGGCTCCTACCTTGGGCTGGTCTGCCTGGGCTGAGTGGAGGTTGGGAGTAAATAATCTTTGCACAATGATGCCTTATTAGCCCCTGTGGGTTTGTATGAAGTCATTCAGAGTAGGTGGGAAGCTAGGGTTTTAGATGGACCACGGAGTGTGAAGTGCTGTTTCCTGCCTCCTATCTGTGCATTTTCTTGCTGTGCAG
This sequence comes from Taxidea taxus jeffersonii, assembly GCA_003697995.1. Classification (NCBI taxonomy): domain Eukaryota; kingdom Metazoa; phylum Chordata; class Mammalia; order Carnivora; family Mustelidae; genus Taxidea; species Taxidea taxus. The sequence continues at coordinate 33,672 of RCUC01167328.1, read as the reverse complement.
AAAGTGTTTCCAGAGTACAGGTCCATAATCGTGCAGAAACCCTGCCTTAGGAGCATATCTGGGCAGAATGCCCTGGACAGGAAGCCAACTTTACAGCCATGCTTGGGGTCTTCGTGTGTCTAGAAATGGGAAGCTCTCTGCCGCCCTTAGAGGTGCCTTCCTGGGTCCGAGCTTCATTCCCTTTTTCCCAGCATAACGGACAGATAGAAAGCTAGATAGAAACCAGATATAAACTATCTGATGATTAGGTGTTTTACAGGAGAATTGTTAGCTTCTTAAAGTTTTACCATGGAATTAATTCCTTTATCAATATGTGAATTAATTGGTATTTGAAATAAAACTCATTTGCATAGCTTTACAGCACCATGGCTACTGGGTAAATCAAGTCACAGCTTCCATCCCCTCATTTCTCAGTGACTTCTGTCAGTGCAGTCCTTTTGCTGTTATAAGGCTGTTTTATTACTGTGACCTTCGTGTGTGGACAAGTCATGACCCTCATGTGGGCTGTCTTCCAGGGTGGAGGAGGCAGCATGCACTCTGTCTACAAGGGGTTGCAGTAGTGAGCAAAGGGGCAGGAAGCTCAGAGGTGTGCTGGCAGGTCCAGGACACATGGTGCCAGAGCGGGGGGCAGGCACTCCTGACTTCTCCTCCAGTCCCTTGAGCACCCCTGCAGGGCCTGCCCCTCCATGGCCTCTACACCCCACATGGTCAAACAGACACTTTTGGGGGGTGCTTATTTGCACTTTCTGAACCCGAGGACTAAGTAGCCCATATAAGGTGTCTGGGTCATGGTCTCTTAGAGTCTTGCTGTCCAAAGTGGGGTGCGCTTGTGGAGAATCACTGCCTCAGAACATGGCATGCCTCAGAGGTCCATCTGTCTGTCTATCCAAACACATGGCAGGGGCCAGAGCCCAGGACACTTCTTACCTCTCCTAGGACTGCAGAGACATTCTGAACCCCGACTGTGGTGATCCAGCAGACCCACAGGCTTGTTCTAGGGGCTCAAAATTCTCTCCCAGGGGGCGCCTGGGTGGGTCAGTGGGTTAAAGTCTGTGCCTTCCACTCAGGTCATGATCCCAGGGTCCTGGGATGGAGCCCTGCATCGGGCTGTCTGCTGAGCAAGGAGCCTGCTTCTTTCTGTCTCTCTGCCTACTTGTGATCTCTGTGTGTCAAATAAATAAATAAAATCTTTTAAAAAAAATTCTCTCCCAGGATTAAGAGGATGATTCTACATGAGTGACTGGTTCTGGATTTTCCTTGGGTCAAAAGGAGAGGTAACTAAGAGTTCTTGAGCAAAAGGACCTGCCCCAAACTTTGCCAAGTTCCGTTAGGCACTGCTTGCATGAAAAGGGGAGTAAAGGAAAGAAAGTGCCCTTCCAGCCTTGGGTCCAGTTGAAGCCAAGAAGAGAAGCAACAGCCCATGGTCTCTTTGATTTTACTTCTAAGTCCTGTCAGGTGGCCCGTCAGTGTTGTGGCTCTCCATGCCCACTGACCCTGGGGCAGAGCCCACCCTGCCCTTGCCCTGCACACCTGCCAGTTTCCCACCAGTGTGGCAAACATTTTCCTGAGCATAGAGAATTGTTCAAAGGTCATTGTTCCAGAGGTCCATCTGTCTGTCTATCCAAACACAGGCAACCCCCTGGAATTCTTTGGTTTATTTCCTTCTCTGGTTGTTCCATCTTGTTGGTCATCCTTAGGGCCATCCTGTCCCTGCCTTTACTATCTCCCACACAGAACTGGATGGGTGTTAGGAGCGGTTGCTTACAGAAAAGTCAGCGATGTGTGTAAATAACAGAACATTTGTTTAGAGCCATCTAAACAAACAGGGTCCTGTGTTCCAGACTCACAACAGTTACTTTGTATCCATTCCCCTCAGACCTTTCCAGAATCCAGCTTGTAGGTGGCTTGTAGGTGGCTTATCTCCCTTTACAAGTGAGGAGTCTGACTCTCGGCTCCGGGTCACAGGGCAGGTGTGGGCACAGGCCAGTGTGGTCACGGACCCCAGTACTTTCCTCTTCTCGGGCTTGGCATGAGCTCCATTGTCTTGTCACACAACAGAGGACTTGAGACTGGGACGTTCTGCCCTCTGCGAGGCTCTGTGCACTGGGGGTGCCTGAGCCAGCAGGAAGGCGGCAGACGCGAGAGAGGGCACGTTTGCCTCACGTGTGATGAACCGCTGCAGCTTGTGGCTGGGCTTGCTCCGGAATCTGTCCTAAATCAGAACTTACGCAGAGGGCAAGGAAGACCTCTCGTCCATTCTGTGCGTTCCGTGTGCTTATTAACTAGCGGCTCCCCGACTTCCTCTGTGACAAGGAACCCATCACATTGCTGGGTGCTGTCGGTTCCGCATACAGCAGAGCTCCTGTTCTCTGCATGAGACTGTCCTCGAAACTCTAGCAAGAGTAACATTTGGGTGCAAATACTCTGACACTCATTTAATGTTTCCCTTTGAAATGCTTCCTTCAAGGCTCACCAAGATGCCCATTGTGATGGAAGATGTCATGAAGCTGCTGTGCTCCATCTCTGGGGAGAGGAAAATGAAGGCGGCCGTCAAGCACTCTGGTACAGGCGCCCTGGTCACAGGGGCTGTGGCCTTCCTTGGCGGTCTGGTCGGAGGCCCACCCGGACTAGCTGTTGGTAAGTGTAAGCTTCCTGCAGGGGCAGCCAGCATCAGGGGTGTTGTAAAGAAGGCCTTTGTTACCACAGAGACCTCACAGAAGTCCCTGTCCTGTGGGAGATGTTTGTCGAGTTGAGGTTGCTTCTGTGACTTGATCTCTGTGGCCCTAATTCATCCCATTGAAAACATGGGCTTCTGAGTGTGAAGGTCTCAGAAATGCAGGGCATTCTTGCAAATGGCATGTGCACCATGCAGACCTGGAGGGCGCCTCTCCCCTCAGGGATGTGTCTGGGCCTCTGAAGATATCACAGTGTCCTGGGTCGCTTGGAGGGTCTCCTTCCCCTGTCTCTATTACATGTCACTGCAGAAGGAAACCAGGGAGGAAGCTGGGAGTTGCTGAGCACCTCCTAGGAGCAGATGCTGTCTGGCCATGAGCTCCTTCAGAGAGACCACCCCATTCTGAAGCCAACAGTCTAATGCAGATAAAGTAGCAAACTGTCCTAGGATGGTCATCCCTGTCCCCCGCTTTTGCCACGTGCTTCTACTTGAGAGCCAGTTTTTGGCTGTGAATGAAGGTTTGGCTGGTTTCCCCATCATTTCTTGGAGCCAGGAAAGGTTGCTTCCTATGTCTTAGGAGTAGGAAGGATTCTGGTGTGTTCTCAACCATGGGCCAGGGTGACATCAGAGAGCAGGCTGCTGTGTGGGTCTGATGTGAGGAGGGGCTGTATTATGCCTTCTGTGAGGTGCCTCAGATGGACCCTGCAGCACAGGGGAGCAGCAAAGACATGGTCTGACATACTGGGCTCAGCAGATACATCACTGAATGCCTGCTCTGTGCCGGGCAGCCTGTGCTGGGGACGTGGGAGAGCTCACAGCACTGCCTGCAGTCCTCCCACGAACACAGGCTGGAGAGGTGACTGCCTGTCTGCCCAGGTTGGCTTCTGTTTCCGCTCCCAGCATGGCTTCCTGTCCTGTTCTGTCTTTCTGTGGCAGGAATGACATTCAAGGACATTTCATGATGAGAGATCACACTGGGGAGTAAATCAGTCTGTGGGTGGCCCCAGACCTTCCACCTGTACACTTCCCTTCCCCACCTGTGAATTATTGAGTCCTGACTTTAGCCTCTCACCATCCAAGGAGCAGCCAGTGAGGGAGGAGACATGGCCATGGCCTCCTTCCTCAGTGACATTCTACATCTTTGTCCCTTGTCCCCCTTTCTAATGTGCTCAGGGGAGGGCTTGATGGGATCATTTATCCAATAGCTGTCCCAGATGCCACTGTGGGAGCACATATCTTATTCGGATTCTGTCAAAGCTGGTAGAGAACAGGGTGTCTGCCAGGGGGACCCGGGGATTTGCTCCTTGAAGCCACTAGTTGTGGGCAGAGCATCATTTTACCCAGAAAACCAAGGAATTGTCTCTTGTCCAAAGAGTTAGTAATTTGCTGGTCGATATTCCTGGTGACTTTTTGCCTAAATCTAATATTGACGTTCTCATAATGTTTTAGTGCGGATGATTGAAACGTTTGTCAGCTCTGTGTGCTTCATGGGTGTCGTGGGGAAAGTTCAGTACAACCTGTAAATGACTGGCTTCCCCTCCCCGAATCCTCCCTTCTTTTGGAGCAGAGGGGAAGGCTGACTAGGGGCAGCTCAGTCTCCCGGGCCTGATGCTGGCCAGAGCTGAGCCCCAGGGGGGCTGTGTGCTTCCAGATGCCTCCACACTTGGCTTCCCAAGAGGGTGCAGGTTTTACTGCCTGCTGGCGGGGTCCGGCCCACAACCGGGTTCTCTCTGGCCTGGGCTGTGTTCTCTCAGATAAACCTCTAATTCTGCAAGAATAGTAGAATTACAGACACGTTGGTGCGGCTGTGCAGAGAACACCCACATATCCTCACCCGGTTCCCGTAACGTGAGCACCGCGGTGCACTTGTGAAAAGTAAGGAACCAACACTGACGCGTCACTACTAACTGGCCTCCAGCCTTTCTTTGTACTTTGCCCGTTTTTGCATTAAGATCTTTTCCTTTCCGGGAATCCAGCTCAAGGGATCACAGAGCATTTAATCCTGACGTCTCGTTACTTCGTCTCCCCAGCTCTGTGACAGTTGCTGGGACTTTGGGGCGCTCACGGCCTGGGCACTGTTGAGGGGTACCGGGCGGGTACTTGTAGAATGCCTCTCCGTTTAGGTCGGCCTGATGGTTGCTCATGCTTAGCCCGGGGCTGTGGACCTTGGGAAAGCATACCGCAGACAGCAGCGGAGTGCCTGTTTCATAGCGCCGTTGCAGGGACATGTGACACCCACAGCCTCCCTGACTGTGTCCACCCTGATTGATTGGTTAAGGTGGTGTTTGCCGGGTTGTCCACCGTGGAGTCAGTGTCTCCCCTTTCCACTCGCTGCTCTTCCAGAGAGAGGCACTAAGTCCAGCTGGGCTGCATCTATTAATATCTGATGCCTGATATTTAATAATCATGGAACTTTTTCCAGGATACACATGTGGGATTCCGTGTGGTAGCAGCGGGCTGGCGAGGGGTAACCCCCGCCGCTTAGACACGACCCCGTTCCTCATCACCCACAGGCTCCCTCAGCCCTCTTCACTGCTCTCAGCTACTTGCCTGCCCCCGAGGGCGGAGGGCGCCTGAGGTTGAGACCCCTGCCCCAGGGCGTCTTCCTTAGCAGACCTGCCCCTACCTGATCAGATAGAACTTTCCGTTGACATAAGGGCTTCAAGTCCCAACATTGTGCATCTGAAATTTGATCACAAATTTACCTTTAAAAATAATGGTTATGGGGGCGCCTGGGTGGCTCAGTGGGTTAAGCCTCTGCCTTCGGCTTAGGTCATGATCTCAGGGTCCTGGGATGGAGCCCTGCATCGGGCTCTCTGCTCAGCGGGAAGCCTGCTTCCCTCTCTCTCTCTGCCTACTGCTCTGCCTACTTGTGATTTCTCTCTCTGTCAAATAAATAAATAAAATCTTTAAAAAATAATAATAATGGTTATGCCCTTTTGCAGTCACAGGAAGAGAAATAGTTGAATGCGTTATATTCGATAGTTACCATCATACAGCTCTCGAGGGCTGGCATAAAAAACAGTTGCTTCCCGGGTAAAGGTCTCCTCCTTTGTCCCCAGGGTCCTTTAGCCATGGGATTTCACTGGAAATTTCCAAAGTTCAAGGGCAAAGAGCATATTATGGAGAAACCTCAGCCTCACCACTGAGATGATTCTCCTTGCAAATGCTGACTTCCAAGCTCTGTCCTTTAAGATGAGAGAGTTTTGTGGGAAGCAGGAAACCTGCAGGCCCTGGAGAAGATTTCAGTTCTCAGAGCTGCGCGGTGGGAGATGCTTTATGCTGCGTCTGTGAGTGCACAGCTTAGGGAAGGGCATGTCTAGGTGTCAGTTATCTGAGCCAAATTGACTGAGGACCCCAGAAACCCTTGACCCCCGCACTGTGGGGTGGAGCGGACATGAAGCCGAGCCTGTTCCCACCCGTGTGCGAATGTGCTCACTCGTCACAGCAGTGGACGCGCTCCCAGCAAGAGCCTGAGGCCACCATTTATGAATAAGGACCAACTAACTGAAGCTTCCTTGTTTTCTAGGGGGGGCTGTCGGGGGCCTCTTAGGTGCATGGATGACAAGTGGACAGTTCAAGCCGATTCCTCAGATCATAATGGAGCTGCCGCCCAATGAGCAGCAAAAGCTCTTTAATGAAGCCTCCGCTATCCTCAGGCACCTGGACTGGACGGACGCGGTGCAGCTGACCACGCTCGTCATGGGCAGCGAGGCCCTGAAGCAGCAGCTACTGGCCATGCTGGTGAACTACGTCACCAAAGAGCTCCGGGCCGAAATTCAGTATGATGACTAGGTCGTTCCTCCTGGAAGTAGGGGTCTCATTTAGATGATTCCTGGGCCTCCCAGGTGGGGACGGGAAGTTGGGGAAGCCCCACACCATCAGTGTATTACCTTAAATGGAGTGAATCCTGCTGGAGAAGCTCCTGTTGTGCTGTATCATGTTCTGGAAATTATTTATGAAGACACTGGCTTTTGGGTCGTGTGCACTAATAATGCGTAGTGACACCCCTTTTGCTTGGAGGCTGGTGAAAAGTGAAGCCATGCCTGCTGCAGACGTGGGTGACAGCTTCCTGAATACGCTGTCACTCATACGGGAGCATAGCAGGAGGCCTGTGTGTTCTGACTCCTCACCTGTGAAGATGAGCCCTGTCTGAAGCACCTGTTATAGGACTGTAACCTGGGGCTCAGGGTCTCAGGGCCAAGAGCTGCCCCATGCTGGAATCATGTTTACCTCATGTGTCCCCTCCCTGACCAGTGACTGAGTGGCCCCGTAGAGGGGCAGTTGCCTGTGGAGCGAAGCCAAAAACATCCAGGCACCCAGTCCTTCTCTACCCAGCACACCTGGACCCTCACCCTCCCAGGGGCTTTGTCTCCCCATCGGACAAGTCGTGGTAGTTCTTGAATTTTGCTTTTAAAATTAAATACTTCCAGCAAAGAAAATGACTCTTTCTGATGTGGTAGGACCTAAGCAATGTGTCTACCCTGAGTTTCCCCTAATACTGTATTCCCTTGGCTTTCAGAACCTAACTTGACTAGGTATCATCAAATTGCAATAAATGTTTTCTGAACTGGACTTTTCTCACATATTCTGTGTCAAAGCCTCTCTCACACCCAGGGTCCTACATGCAGCATACAAGGGAAGGTTCGGGATTTGTGGCTTTAAACAATGACAGAAGCCCCCTAAGACCAGTGCCTGAGATCTGACCAGTTTTCCTGCTTTGGCCCCTCTGTGCTGCCAGTGTGCCCACAGGCTCAAGCCACCCCAGGTCCCCAGGCCCCAGGGCAGGACAGCGACTTAGGGCTCTCTCTGACGGGAAACAGCACAGGCCTCCCTGGAGTATGGAAGGAGGCACCGCTGAGGAGAGTTGGTGTTCTGACACCTCTGTGTGTGTAGAGAAAACTTGAGGATGCATTAGAACGCACCTGATTAAGGCCAGGGAGGGACTTTGGCAGACATCAGGGCAGGACCTCCAAACTAGGACCACTTGTCCCCTGGGTCTGGGAGAGTTGGGCCCAACACATGAGCAATGAATGGGTGAGGCTTCCCTGAACCCCCCAATCACCTTTCTTGAGACTGACGGACACAGGGTCCTACTTGGGAGGTCTTGCCCTGATGTCCACTTGAAGTCCTTCCCCTGGCCAGCCTGCCTTTATTCCTGGGAAAAACGCTGCCCCAACTCCTGAGGAGTTTCGGGTCAGATGGAGCAGGCCTTGCTGAGTGAAGTCTTACTCACTACTACTCTGGTAATCTTTTGGAGAGATTCCTCCAAGTGAAAGTGCTGAATTAAAAAGTATGCAATATTTGTTAAGATTGTTAAGTTCAGTCAAAATTCATTCAGTGAGTGTCAATAACTTGCTCTCCTGACACAGGGTTTGGGGTACACATCTCACTGCGTCTTCAACAAGAAATAGGATGATAGTGTCTTAAACCTTTATTGATTTGGTGGGTAACTCCCACCATCTTGGTTTGATTAGTTTTTCTTTGCTAGTGGGGGTGACGAGGCCAGGGTCGCCTGCTGGTGGCCATCTTCCCAGGTGGTGTTGAAGCCCTCTGGGCCCCCGTGGCTGATTCCCAGCAGAGGGTGAGGGGGCCCTGGCTTGAGCAGAGGGCTGGCCCATGTGGCTGGCAGGGCACTGGCTGACTGGGCGGTGGCAGCAAGGTAGGCAGGGAACAGCAGGGGGCTGCCAGCAGGGCAAGGAGGCAGCTGAGGAGGAAGTCTTGGTGGGGGGACCCAGTAATTATAAAAAGAAACCATCTGTTCCGGGCCGGCTATTAACCTGCTTTGGGTGTTGACATGACAGCGATGGGCAAGATTTTCCACAGGCAGATGGTGTATTTTTATCTAGAATGAACTTTTTTATTTTTCTGTTTTTTAAGATGTCTAGCTTGGAAGTAAACATGACTGGGGTGTGTTGCAATGCGGGGCGGGGGTGGGGCTCCAGGTTTGGAAGGAAGCGGTCCTCTCCTCATTAATTATTGTGAGGTGCCATCTAGTGGGCAAGTAGGGGCATCCTCTCTCTTTTCCCTCCTTGCTTTCCTGGGTCACCTGCCAGGCCAGGATGTGGCTCCATGAGACCTTTTATGAGTTTCCCTGGGGAGGGGGCTGAGGTCTTCCTGAGGTTTCAATAAGCCATGAACAGAACATCAGCCACGTCTCCTGCAAAGTGTTTTGCAGATAAACCTGAATGTGTGTAATTCTGAACAATCAACATATGGCAACGAAGAAATGCCAGCAATTCGTCTACATCACACAGGGAAAGGGGACTGTCTGATGCATTTTCAGTTTGTTGGAGGAGATAAATGACTATTAGCTGGAGGAGGCTTCTTGGATGACAGTGGGTCAGAAGGTGAAGCTGGGGTCCGGCCGGCTGACTTGCAGCCTCAGGGCGGCTGTGGGTACCCTAAATGCTGGCAAGCAGAGGGAGCTGAAAAGGGTTTCTCTAGACTATCAAGAAATTATGTAAATTTTAACAGAAGGACGTTACTTATTCTCATCTGCAATTAAGAAAATGCTAGGATAATATCCAGGCAGTGTCTGTTACATAACAATCAACTGGTAAAAATAAATACACTCAATCCCAGAGCAGGCAGGGCCAGAGGAAGTCACCGCACAGAACGCAGGTGCGCACCATGGGGTGCGGCGTACAACCCGCGGGGCTGGAGAACGTACATGGTCGATGCCTTCCGCTGAGAGGGTGACTTGAAGAAAAAAAGTCACAGGAACCATAAAACTGTATATACTTTCCAGCCAGCATATTTCACTTCCAGGGAAACACTACAGTAAAATAATTCAAATGGAAAGAAGATAGAGATAGTCTTAGCACTGCTGCTTATGGCAGCAGGAGAGAAGGGAGCCAGCCCAGAGTTGAGCAACAGGGACAGAGTCAAGCTGCCTTTGTGCCGTATCATGGCCGATTTTAATAAGTAGCAAACGGGGATGGGTGTATGAAGCTCAGTTACACTGCTCCACACACATTATTTACCTTACAGCGCTCACGTACAGCATGTATGTGCATGTGAGGGGGGAATAAAGAGAAAGACCAATTGTGACAAGTGCTGGGGACCTACCAGCTTCCCAGGCAATGAGACCATGGCTCAGAGGAAGCAGAGGCAGCCAAGAATCTCCAGGTTTGGCATCTTGTGCCTGGGGTGACTCCAGTGTTGGAAAATGGGCATTACTTTCCTGTCCCTAAACCAAACAAGAACCAGCCTGTTCCCCAGCTCCCCCGGGCTGCCTCCCAGGGACTGTCCAAGGCCGCCTGCACTGGGCTCCAGCTGTGTCCCCACAAGGCTGTGTCCTCACGAGCCTGCCCTGGGGGCCCTAGCTCCTTGGAGACATGGCCCCACTGTAAAAGGCACTTGTAAGCCTCATCCCCGGGTGGCAGCACAGGCGCCCATGGACTGAGGCAGGAGAATCTGCCATGCTGGGGCTGTTTTTGATGTGGGGTCCTCTCTCCAGCGTCTCTCCAACAGAATCTCATACAAGCCACAAATGTGAGCCACACATATAATTTTAGATTTTCTAGTAACCACGTTTTTTTTTTAAGATTTATTTATTTATTTGACAGAAATCATAAGTAGGCAAAGAGGCAGGCAGAGAGAGGAGGAAGCAGGCTCCCTGCTGAGCAGAGAGCCCGACTCGGGGCTCGATCCCAGGACCCTGGGATCATGACCTGAGCCGAAGGCAGAGGCTTTAACCCATTGAGCCACCCAGGCACCCCTAGTAGCCACATTTTTAAAACTAAGAAGAAACAGATGAAATTCATTTAATAATTTAACCCAATATCCCAATGTATTATCATTTCAACATGTAATTGATATAAATGATTACTGAGATCTTTTCCTTTTTTAAAAATATTAAGTCTTTGGAATCTGGTGCATATGTTTTGCACTTGCAACACATCTCCATTCTGACTACTGACATGTCAATCCTCGTGTGGCCTGTGGCTAGCATGTTAGGCCTCACAACTCTGTAAGATACATGATAGAAAGTGTAAAGATGAAAGATTTTTCACTTTGGTTGCCAGTGATGTGGACATCTCCCTGTAAGGGCTGGGAACCTCTTTCTGTCTCTTCTCTGTTGTGAAGTTCAGCATCTGGGCTTCCTGGAGGTCAAGAGCAGCTTGGATGGTGTTGTGGACTGAACTGGGTGTGCCCCAAATTAATGTGCTGAATGTGGGGTCTTTGGGAGGTGATGAGGGTCGATGAGGCCATGGTGGGGACCTCCAAGAAGGGATTAGAGCCCTTATGAGAAGAGATACCAGAGACCTCACTCACTATCGCTCTGCCTTGTGAGGACACAGTGGGAGGACAGCTGTCTGCAAGCAAGGGCTCCCGTCAGAATCCAACCATGCTGGCAACCTCTTCTGGGGCTCCCAGCCTCCAGACTGGGAACAGTAAATGTCCATTGTTAAGTACAAGTCCATTGTTAGTTAAGTACCCAGTTTTTGGTATTTGTTGTGGCAGCCCAAGCCCACTGAGACAGATGGGGCACTGGGGGAGTGGAGGACTACTGGTGACTCCCTGCCCACCCTCTCTAATTAGATTTGGGGGCGATGGCATTGTCTTCCTGTGCTGAGAGGACAAGCTGGCCTCTGCGTGACTAAAGATCTCCTCCTTGGAATGACCATTGTCAGGAGAGAGCTGCTACCTGCAGCCACTAAGACCCAGCTTTCTCCTTACATCCCAGCAGAGAGAGCCCTCAGAGGCCTTGGATCCCTCCACTCTCCCTCTGCACCTATTTCAGTTCATCATCGCTAAGCTCAGAGGGGGTGGCAATGTTGCTGGCAAGTTCCTGCATTTTCCCAGCCTACTTCCCTCCCACCAACCTCTTCCTCCAGCTCCCAACCCTTGTCCTCTGCTTCTCTGCAGTGCTGACTTCGTGCCTATGTCACTGCGGAAAAGAGAGAAAGTTCACTGTTGACATCAGTGCCCATCTCTCCTCCTAGTACTACACACTGACCTTGATCTTGAGGATGCCAGCCCCTCCACTGGGCACGCCTCTCCCTCTGGAGGCTGCTGCTTTAGTCATTCTCCTCCTTCCCCTTCATCACCATTCCCAGATCTGTGCACAGTGTGGCCCAGCAGCACACACACCTGGGTTATTTCTCCCACAGTAAAAAAGAAGAGGGGTGCCTGGGTGGCTCAGTCGGTTAAGTGGCTGCCTTCAGCTCAGGTCATAATCCCAGGGTTCTGGGATCAAGCCCCATATAGGGCTCCCTGCTCAGCAGAAAGTCTGCTTGTCCCTCTACCTCTGCCTGTGGCTCTGTTTACTTGTGTTCTCTCTCTATCTCTCTGTCAAATAAATAAATAAAGTCTTTGAAGGAAAAACAAGAAATATTTTTTCAAGTTATCAGGATAATTCCGCAGGGAGTAATTGTCTTTTCAGCAGATGGTTCTGGGACAGGTGTATAACCACATAGAAAAAAGTGAAGTTGGATAACCCCCTATGTTATACCATATAAAAAATTAACTCAAATAGATTGTTTCTTAGATGAAAACATGGGATAACTCTTTATGACCTTGCATGAAACAATGGTTTCCTAGATATGACACAAAACACAAATGACCAAAAAAATTGACAAATGGGACTACGTCAAGATTAAAAACTTGTGCTTCACAACCAAGAAAGTGAAACACACACACACACACACACACACACACACAGGATGGGAGAAAAGAGTCATGTATCTGATAAGGGACTAGTATCTAGAATATATAAAGAACTCTCACAGTAAAGAGACACACAACCCAATTTAAAAATGGTCAAAGGATTTGCATAGATATTTCTCCAAAAATTATATTCAGATGGCCAATAAGCACGTGAGAAGGTCCTCAACATCATAATCATCAAAACCACAGTGTGGTGCTGCTTCTCCCCCACACTGATGGCTAAAGAAAAAAAGAAAGTGATAAGTATTGGTGAGGCTGGGAAGAAATTGGAACTTTTATATGTTGTTGGGGGGTACGTAAAATGGTGCAGTCACTTTGGAAAACAGTTCAGCAGTTCCTCAAAAATATTCAGCATAGAGTTACCATACACCCCAGCAAATCCAGTCCTAGGTGCATGCTGCAGAGAACTCAAAACATGTCTGCACAAAACCTTGTATATGAACATCCACTAGCAGCATTTTTTGTAACCGCTAAAAGGTGTTCACAATCTAGGGCCCATCACCTGAAGAATGGATAAACAGAATGTGGTTTATACACTGTATGTAGTATGCAACTGGATATTATTCAGAAATAAAAAGGAATTACCTGTGGATACATGGTACAACATGGACAAACTTGGAGAGATGCTACGTGGAAGAAGGCAGTCACAAAAGACCACACAGTAAAGGCCTGCACTTGTATGAAATGTCAGGATAGGCAAATCCATAGAGACTGAAGGCAGGTGGGCAGTGGTCAGGGGCTGGGGGAGGAGAGAAGGGGCAGTGAGTGCTCCTGGGTGTGGGGTTTCTCTCTGGGGTGGTGAAAATCCCCTGGAATTAGACAGTGGGATGGGTGCCCAATCGTGCAAATACACTAGCAATCACAGAATGGCAAACTTTAAAGGGTGGGTGGATTTTATGGGATGTGAATTATATCCCAGTAAAGTTGTTTAAAACGCAACTTTTCCATCTCTAGCCACTGCTCCATTTCTCTTGTCCTTTGCAGTGAAATTCCTCAAATGACTTCGCCAGTTTGGCTCCTGTTCTCTGGGTGGTTTCCAGTAGTCCCCTGCTCCCGCCACCCCACTAAATGGTCTCCGATCATGGTGGCCACCTTGTAGGTGACACTGCACATGAAATCCGCGTTACTGAACACAGGTTGGTTCTCAGTCCTCCTGCCCCCTGACCGCCCCCTAGGCAGCATCTGGCAGGCCGCTCCCTTATGCCCACCTCTGCTGCACTGTCCCAGCCCTCCTCCCCCTGGCCGGCTGCTCCTCCTTCCCCTCTGCTGCCCCCATGTCCATTCTTTCCCGTGGGGCTCTAGTCCCTCAGCCCAGTTTCCCCCTGGTTCCAGTCCCTCCTGCATAACTACCCACTCGGTCTCCAACTTTACACTTAGAAACTGAGCTCCTGCTACCCATGGTCCCCACAACCAACTAGGCCCTGCTTCATCTCCCTGGCCTCTCAGTCATCTCCAGCTGTTCTCTCCCTCTCTTGTTCTGTCAGCCACACTGGCCTCTCCCAGCTCCATCACCAGGCGGGGGACATCCCCACCCCAGGGCATTTGCACTTGTTGCTTCCTCTGCCTTGGGTGTTCTTCTCCCAAATATCTGCCTCATTTCCTTCAGGTCACATTCCTCAAGTTCACATTTTCAGTGACACCTTGCCTGGCCACTCGATCTGAGATTGTAGCCACCCAGTCCACACTGTCCCCCTATCTGTAGACTCAGTCCTTGTAACATCCTCCATTATATACTTATTCCCGCCCACCCCCATGGAGAGGACCTACATCAAGAAGAAGAGAGTTGACATCACCTTTTCAGAAAACAAATGGATAAAGGCACATCGAGGGAGCAGAGCTAATGAGGGGCAGCCACCAGCGTTTCCACAGTGCGCTCCTCCCTCTGGATTGGACAGCTTCCTCGTGCTGGGAAAGACCCCACAGACGTGAGAGAGTATCCACCCATTCAGTTGTGTTTGTGGTCTGTCTCTCTTCACTAGTGCGAGCTCCATGAGGGGAGGGATCTTTGTTCGCGTCACAGCCGTGGCCCCAGTGCTGTAAGTGCTCAGTAAACTCTCCTGGAAGGAGGGAAGAAAATATTAGGTGGCAGGCAGGTTTTCTTGGGTTTCATTTTCCATCTCACCTGCATGTGGGGCAGGCTGAACACCCATACCACCTCCGTGTCCCACCCCTGCCTCTCCTGGCACTGGAGGAAAGGCTGCCTCCCGCCAGCCCGGTGAGGGGAGCTCTGAAGTCAGGCTGGTGCCTGAGCCCTCATTCCAAGTGACCCTCCAGAGTCACTGCAGCAAGAGAGCCCCTCAGTGCCCGGTGCTGCTGAGGACGAGGAACACCTGCAGCCTCCTCTGCTGAGGGGGTGCAACCTGGTCTAACTCCTGCAGGGAGCTCTCGGGCAGCATCTGCTAAAGCCACATGTACCTGTGTCCCGTGGACCCAGCAGTGCCACCCCCGTCATGCACCTGACGGATGGGAGAGCTTTGTCCACCAAAGACATCCCCGGGAATGGTCACAGCGGCTTTATTCATACCAAGCCCCAGCTGGAAACAAAGCAAATGCGTGTCCCCGGGAGAGCGGACACATAGTTGTGCAGGGCTCACTCAACAGAATATTCCACCACTGGAAAAACACCAAGTACAGATGCTCATAGTGACATGGGGGAGTCTTACACACGAATCTGAGCAAAGAAGTCTGAACCAAAATAAAATGCATACGTCATATTCTATTTATATGAAGTTAAAAAAAAAAAAAAAAAGGAAAACTTCAGTGAACACCGGTCACCCTTGGAGTCAGGAGCCCTGGGGAGTGCCCGAGGGAGCCATCTCTCCAGAGGAGGTGCTCATATGCACCCAGACTTCCGTGCGCGCCCGTGTGTGTGTGTGTGTGTGTGTGTGTGTGTGAAGTCTCACTGAGCTGAAGTTTCACTAAGTTCAGATTTGTGCACTTTACCTGATGTAGGTTAGACCTCAATTAAAAAAAAAAACCCTCAAAGTCCCAGGGTGTGCTCCAGATGGCTGACTGCCCCCACTTATGAACTATGTGAACCCCATGCTAATTTCCTCTTCATACTGCTCTGAAGACTTACTGATTCTCCTAACTGCTTACTCCTTGACCTTTGGAGAGCAGATCAATGTGCAAAGACCTTGGATGGAACAGTGGAGGACCTGGGTACTCTCAGGAAGCCCCTCCTTGCAGAGCTCAGCATTTCTGCGTCATTGTTGTCCTAACTGGACGGGCTTTGTTTCCCCAAATCAGGTTTGCATCTGAATTATGTTTGTTCCTCAGAGTTTTGACTCATGTGATAATCAGCTTGTGCCTGAGTGAGATGTCGCATTGTTCCTGACTTGAATGAAGGAAACAATCACTATGTCCATTGTGCTCTTGAATGCTCTGTTTTCATATCTTGGAGCTGTTCCTCATTGGGTGGGTTTCTCCCTAATTGAATTGAATTCTGCACAGTGTCTTTGAGACAGCCTCATTCTAGGATGAATGTAGGGCCCCTGAGCCCTTTCCTGGGACCCTCCAGAGAGCCCCTGTGGCCCCCTGCCACGTGATTCAGGACTGCTCTCTGCACAGGTGAGAGAAGTGGATGTGGACCCTCAGCTCTCCGTACCTCCGCTCAGTCCTACCAGCTGTGCTGGTTGTTCTGACCTGGGTCCTGGCTCATTTCCAGAGCCAGGATATGGACGGCTCAGGGGCACTGAAGCCAGTGGC
Source organism: Taxidea taxus jeffersonii (assembly GCA_003697995.1). Lineage (NCBI taxonomy): Eukaryota > Metazoa > Chordata > Mammalia > Carnivora > Mustelidae > Taxidea > Taxidea taxus. The sequence goes on along the minus strand of RCUC01167328.1, from coordinate 17,615 downwards.
CACAGCAAGGAAGAGGCTCCCCCAGTCCTGTGCTTGCCTTTATTCCCAGTCACAACGCTCTGGCACCGCATGTTGGGGGCTCCCCACACCATGCGATTCTCTACAACACCAGCTTGGTGTCCTACAGCTCGATTTGGTTCTGATGCTCTCTCCCCGACGTCAGGGCAGATGCCACAGACCAGATGGCCCCTTCTTCGGATGACAATCACAAGTCCTGGGGTGTCACCTGTCCTTCTCACGGACCGTGATCCCCTCCTTGGTTTGATAATTTGCTGAAAGAACTCACAGCACTCAGTGAAATACGGTGACTGGTTTATCATGAAGGACAGGATAAAGGCTACAGAAACTTTTGGGGTTTTTAGGGAACTTTCATCATGACTAATCATTAGCTCAGTTTCTGGTCCCCCTCCCCTTCTGGGACCAGAATGAGGGGTGGGACCGAAAGTCCCAAGTTTTAATCACAGCTTGGTCTTTCTGGTGCCCACAAGTTCTGCCTCATTAGGACACCAGGCACTCCTGCCACTTGGGAAATTCCAAGGTATTTGGGAGCTCTGTGCAGGGAATTGGGAATAGAGACCAATCTTTTTTTTTTTTTTTTTGGTATTATTTTGCACCAGGGAATACTAGGGTGGGAGCACCCAAAGAAGAAACATACACAGGTGAGCCACGGGTGTCCACCACCCCGTGAAACCGCTCCAGCAGCAAGGGGCAAGGAGTTGGGAGCTGGCCTGGGTTTCAAGGTGAGGACATGAGTACAGAACAGAAGGGCATGGGGACCCTCACCCTGTCCTGGCCGTGATGACTATATCCCGGCCCTCAGCCAGACTCCCTCTCGTTGGGTGCCTCTGTCTTGACTCTACTCTCTTAGGCCAGCTCTAGGTCAAGCCTAGGAGAAAGCAATTAGCAAGTGGCTAGGTTGGCCCAAGGCTGAGAGGGTTCCTCTACGTTCTGGGTGAGAGCAGGGCTCCAGGAGGCTTCATTGGGATACAAAGGAAGGCATTTTGGCATTTTAAAAATGCTGGCTATGTACAATTGCATGAAGTTTCCTTTTGTACGCACAAAGGAAAACTTGTGTGTGTGTGTGTGTGTGTGTGTGCAGTTCCAGAATCCTGGGAGCCTGGGTTCCCACCCCGACGTGTTGCTGTGGGTAGCTAGGGGTCACGTGAAGTCCCACGGTGCAGAGAAATGGTGGGCGGCAGCGGCACGGATGACTGGCTCCAGGCAACCAACTCCCTCCCACCCCCAGCTTGGGAGCTACTGTGAGCAGAACTGTTCTTCAGAAAGCCTATTCTTTGGGGTCAGAACATCTGGCAGGACCCCCTAAAGTGACACTCCAGGGATTGAAATTTCCCCTTGTTTTTGCCCAGAAATGTCTGGCTTGGTCTCCCCACACAACCCTCTTCTCTCCCTCCCTGCCCGCCTGCCTGCCTTTCTGTTTTCAACATTGGAACATTCTAGTCAGAGCTGGGCTCTGTGGTGGTGAGGGGAGCCAGCAGGAGACAGGACTCTGGGAGGACACGGGACAGGACTCTGGCCACAGCCTCTCCACTGGCACTGATTCATAAGTGTCCAGGGAGCACTTGCCCTGGGGGTCTCGGCTTCCCAGCCCAAAGAGTGAAGGAAATGGGGAAGAGCCCCCTGGGTGTTCACTCTCCCTTCCCAAGTGGGAGCCCCTGTCCTCACTCTTGATTCCTCCCTTCTAGACTGCTCCAAAAGCTAGCCTGAGGCTGTAACATGGGGAGTCTGGGAGGGGAGGGAGGGGCGTGCGCGCCCGTGTACAGGGCTCGCTGTCCATTGGGATAAGGACTCTACCTTGCAGGGCCTGACTCAGGCCCACCTCTGCGGTCTTGCCTAAACCACTTCCTCCAGGGCCCTACGGAAGCTCCTTCCGGCTCCCCCGGTGCTCCACAGGCTCCCCCAGTTTGGCCTGGATTACCTAGAAAGGCACAGGAGGGCAGGGGACAGGCAAGGAAGGGTTGGAGACCCCCCCAATATCAGGCTCAAGGACCTGAGTGCAGGCACTGATGGAGGCAGCACTAGCTGGTTAGGGGAACGTGACAGGGTCACCTTTTGTTTTTGGACACAGGAGTTGTGAGGTTTTGTTTTGGACACAGGAGTTGTGAGGTCCCCGTGACCCCAGCATCTTGCAGACCCCCCTCCCCCAGAACCTAGGGGAAGTCCCAAAGTTACCTTCTAAAAATGGCATCTGTGGAACCCAGCTGAGAGTTGTGGGGGCTGCAGGTAAATGATGAATGAAGGGCACCCTGCCCTCAAGCAGCCCAGACTGGAAGGCACACTCGTGCACCTCGTGCAAGATGAGGGGTGGGAGCCAGAGCTGGGGCTGTGGGTGCTCTGGGAGCACAGATGAGAGAGCCATGCTGCCATGGGGCCACCAGAAAGGCTGCAGAGGGGAGGTGGCTGCAGCACTGGGGTTTACGGGCGCGAGGGGGGCAAAGTTCATGCACAAAAGCAGATGAATCCCCAGAGTCAGCAAGTAGCCCAGAGAAGACCAGGGTGTGGCTCTGTTGGGCTTGGTGAGGCAGAATCCCTCCTCCAGCCCACAGCCCTCACCCCAAGTTCTGTCCTCTGGGCACAGGTATCTCACAGAGTCTGCTCAGGGCTAAGGCCGAGCAAGCACATGGAGGGTATGGGCCCCTTCACAGATGGAGCCTGGGTGCAGAGAGAGGCGGGGAGACAGCTGGCAAGCATTGAGGAGGGAGGCTTCGGGGGCAGCCCAGAGCCTGCTGGCGCCAGGTGTGCAAAGCCTCTGACTCGGAGGCAGCCTCTCCCCTGCCCACAGGCCTCGGGAGGGTTACTTCCTGAAGGCCTGGGTCAGAGGCAAACTGGCGGGAAGTGGCTGCCTTGGTTTGTGAGTGGCCTGAGAGCCCCGGGATCCTGTCTGAGAACTGGGTCAGCCCTGCAGTCACTCCCCACCTGCCTGGTAGCCACACCGGGCAGGGGCCCTGACTTCCTCTGTAGCCCCTTTCTGGCTGAGTCCCCAAGAACAGGTTGGGGCCAGGTGCGCCTGGGTGGCTCAGTGGGTTAAAGCCTCTGCCTTCAGCTCAGGTCATGATCCCAGCGTCCTGGGATTGAGCCCAGCATCGGGTTCTCTGCTAGGCGGGGAGCCTGCTTCCCTTCCTCTCTCTGCCTACTTGTGTTCTCTGTCAAATAAATAAATAAAATCTTAAAAAAAAAAAAAGAACAGGCTGGGGCCAGACAGAAGCAGCCCCTTTCTGGCTGAGTCCCCAAGAAGAGGCTGGGGCTGGGCAGAAGCTGGGCCAGCTGACATCCCCTGAGGCCAAACTGGAGGCTGTCCCCCTGCAAACAGGTCTGACCTCCTGTCTCCAGGAAGTTCTGCCTGGGAGGGGTGGAGGGGCGCTTCCTGTCCCTGTTGACAGGGCAGCAGTCAGTGTCTGGGGGTAGGGGAGGCTTCCTTACCCTCCAGAAAGAGGCCAGGCCCGCCAGTTCTCATCCAGCGCCTTGACCGGAGGCTCCAAATATGAGGCTCATTGGCCATTTCATTACCATTCCTTCTGCCCCGAGGCCCCCAACCTCATTTCTCACTTGATTCATTTCTTCAATCCACAAATGTCCAGTGCCAGGGACAGGAGGGGACAGTGAACAAAAGACCCAGCGTCCCAGTCCTGGGGGAGACCACTGTTCTCTCTGATAAAGTCCTGCCTCCTGGGGCTCAGCCAAACATCACCTTCTCCAGGAAACCCTCCCTGATCACACAACTATCCCTCTGGCCACTGGCTTTATCTATCCGTCTCTCAGGACACGGGCCGCATCCCCTTCAGGCTCAGGACGGCCTTGTCCTTCTGGTTCTGTCCTTCTGGCTCTGCCTTCCTGAGACCAGTGGCCAGATGGGTCTCAGGAAGAGGCAGCCACTGTCACCATCAGCATCTGTGCCGCCTACCCTCCATCATCATCAAGGAGGGATAAGGTTCCTCCAGTCCTGCCAACCCCTTGCCTGGCTCCCTGCCTCTGGCAGACAGTGCGCAGTTGTGAGCAGCTCCCATGCAGGTAAGCCCTATTTAACAAAACTCAGCATCGAAAAATCCCAAGGCAGAACTCCCAGGTAGGGGTCCCTGGCTTGCTGCCAGCAGAGGCCTCCCTCAGAATATGAGTCCCTCAGGACCGCTGCAGCCCTACCCAGGAAAAGTCAAACTCTAAAGGGAGGCCTTCCTGTCAGTTGGTTCCCCAATGCCCTGAGGTCACCGCTGAGACTTCACTTTCTACCTGGAACGACTTTGGTCAGGGCTGATGCCACAGGGGTGCTTCAGGCAATGCGGAGGTGGTGGGGGCCTCCCGTGCCCTGCAAATGCATGGGCCTAGTCCTCGGACCCTCCCCTGGCTTGTGTCCACCTCCTAGGAGGAGGGTAGGGCAGGCCTCTCCCAGGGCTTAAGGATCTGCCTCTGGCAGGAACATGGAGTCCCTGCACAGCTGGGAGGAAGGAATCCTGGGCTATGGAAGGGAGCACTTGGCTGGCAGAACAGTGGGTTCCCGGTCCTCGCCAGGCCTAGTAAGCAAAGCCCCAGGAGACAGCGAGAGTTGGGACGTCGGCCCAGCAGATCCAGCCCTGCCGCCAGACCTCAAGCTTCATTCCGGGAAGAGGGAACATCACAAAAAGCAGACACTGATTCAGCCTGAGAACTCTTGACCTCCTCCATGCGCAGGACTGGCCTCGCGGCCAAGGGCAGGGGTCAGCTGCGTGGCCTCGACTAGGGGCAGCTCTGGTGCCTCGAAGGACCACACCTGCTGGGGAAGTAGGTGAGAGAAAGCAGAATCCCCCGGCAGCCTGGAGGGCAGCCAGCCCCTTCTCAGAACAGCCTGGGGGGCAACTGGAGGCAGGGCCTGGCCTGACATGTGACCCAACCAGGCTGATGAAGCTGTCTCTGAAGAGGACCAGACATAAAGGATCAGAGTTGGGGTCTCCTGAGGCAGCATCTTCCCTTCTCGGGCCCACATCTTCGTTTCTGGGAGGTTCTGCTTCTTCACAACACATTCCCCTCCAGGCTTCAGTGGCAAGCATCGACCTCTCACACTGGCCCAGGGCAAATGTTCAGCTGATGGCATTTACCTTGTTTCCTGGTGCACCCTATGCTGTAATCCAGAACAGGGGAGGGACCAGGCCTTTAGGAGGAGATGGTGACAGCCCAGGCTTGCCATCCACCAACCACCACCGCAGGCAGATGTGGCCTCAGCAGAGCCTGGTTCCCCTCTCAGGGATCCTAGGAGTCTGGGGTGGCTGTCCGATGCTCACTCTGCCTCAGCCATCTGGACACAGCTGTCAGGCAAACTCTGGAAAGCAAAGAGCAGATCTGCTGCCTTGTAGAAGGTTCCAGTGGCTCCCAGCTTATCTGAGCTGGCCTCACCACCTGTGTGGCCTCAGTGCAGCCATGCTGCTCTGGAACAGCTCCTCTCCTCAGGGCCTGTGCACTTGCCATTCCCTCTGTCTGGAATGCCACCTCCCCAGGTGGCATTGCTCACTCCTTCTCACCATTTGTGGGGAGCTCACCTCTGTGGGGTGCTGCTGTCTACCTGCCCACCACATCATGCCTCAGTCCCTGTCCCCATCACAGCACACACGGGGACTGACACCACCTGCTCCTGTTACTTGTCTCCTCGGCCAGAGGATTTCTCCTTAAGAGTGGGGACCTTGTGTGTCTCACCCATGGCTTATTCCCAGCACCTGGCATGGCCCAGAGCAATGGGTCTGCAAGAATGAAGGCCCCCCAAAGCTTGTTAGCCACTCAAGCCCTTGAGTCCTTGCAGGCCCTAATGGGGCTACTAGGGAAGCAGGTGTAAGGGTCCCGGACTGAGGACCCAGCCAGCAGCTGCCCAGCCCTGGTGAGGAGAGCATGTTTCTTGGCCACCTGTCCTGCACGCCTATGGTCCTGTCTGTACCCCTGTGGCAGGTCCCTGTAGAGTAGGCTGGCAGCACCCAGCTGTAGGCAGTCCTCCTTCCTGTTCACAGGAATGCTGCCTGGTGCTTCTACTCCCCCTTTACCAGGCAAGAGAGGCTCGAGGAGAGTGGGGCTGTGACCAGGAGGCCAGTGGTTGGAGCTGGGCACTTACCCTGGGGTGAAGGGATGGGGCTGCCAGGCCTAGCTGTAAGAGAGTATGTGATCTGTCTTCAGGAAGTTGCCCCTTATCCTGTCACCTGTCCTGCCCTGAGCCCTCTGGCCGGGCAGAACCGGCCTGGGCCTGTTTGTGTGGCTCAGGGAGGCCAAGGGCTTGAAAACCAGCAAGTTGTTCTTGGACACACCTCTGACTCTCCCCCGCCCGCTCCCTCTGCCCATGCAAGAAGGCCACAGGCAGGCCCGGGTGCTGGCACTTTACCCCTTCTACCCTCCCTCACAGGGGTGGCTCCCCTTCAACAACTGGCTGGGAGCCAGCGACCTGCTGAATCAGACGTGGTGCTCTAGCCAGACCCTCGGGTTCTGTCCACACAGGAGGACTTGAGAACTAGCCAGAGGGGGATTCTTCCCCCGGGGCCTGGAGCCCTGATGAAGAGGTTTTAGGCACGGGGCCATGTGAGCTGGGGAAGGCTTTCCTGGTCCCAGAGTCACTACTTCTAGCTGACAGTGACTTCCCCCCTCCACTACAGTGGGCTCTGGCCAAGGTCAGCCAGGCAACAGGGAAAGAGGAGAGCAGAAGCAAATCAGGAGACTGTGTCACCAGCTGCGGGCCGGGCCTCAGGAGGCTGGCATTGAAGCTCCAGCCTCGACACACTCACTTTGAGCAAGGCCAGTCACTGCATGGGGGGCTTCCCCACTCAGTGGCACCCTCCCCAGAGGCAGGCCAGGCAGGAGGCTGCCTGGGCCTGCTTTATGCAGGGAAGGCCCAGGCAGAGCTGGACGAGTGGCTCTGGGTTTGCTCACTATCCCTCCGTTCAGATGACTTACACCAAGGGGACAGGGCTCCAGGTGCTGGGCCATGGGCAGAGCACCCAGGGTGACAGGGCCATGTTCTCAGGAAGCAGCCTAGGTGTGGCCCGAATGTCCCACCCCACTGTGCTGCTAATGTTCCCAGGACACCATGGGGGATGGTTGTGGACATCTCCCACCTCGCATAGTTTCAGCCCCTGGTGAGCCGTGTCTGAAGCAAGACACTCCTGAACTTTTTGACCACATGAGTGAATAAATGTTCTTTTTATTGTTAAATCAGTCTGGGTGGGGTTTCTGTCACTGGCAGTGAAGGGTTCTAACAGAAAACACCGCTTTCCTCAGCCCTAGAGAGACGAGGGCAGGAGCGAGGGGCATCAGACACCTGGACACCTGGAGAGAAGGGAAATGGGGCCAGAGGCCTGGGCACATGCCTGGGACCCCCGAGGAGCCAGGCGGCAGTCCCACGCCTGGTGGGCACCCATGGCATGGCAGTCTGTCTGGCTCTAGGTGAGCCCACATCCCTGTCCTGAGAAGGCCCAGCTAGCCAGGCAAGGTGCGTGGGCAGACCTTGTTTACAGCCCTTCCTGGGGGTGTGCTTTTCTGGGGGGCAGGTGCTGGGGTGCATGGCCTCAGGGGACCTCATTCCAGTCCTATCTTCCCTTTGGTCCTCTGAAAGGTGCCTCGGGTTGTCTGGCTCAAGGGATCATCTGGGACTGCAGCTCCTAGGGCTGAGAAAAGGGATTACTTGTTCCTAAGAGGCCAGAGTGCTTTGGGTTCGCTAAGTGGACAGAGAATTACCTGAAGTGGAAAAAAGGATGCCAATGTCCAGCACAAAGGCACTGGGGTCCAGAGAGAAAGAGCCATTCCCACTGCACCTGCCACCTGTGGGGACAGGGTCCTGGGGGCTGGGGGGCAGCCGGGGAACTCTGCCTTCTCCCGGGCCTGGGCCATGGAGTCTGCTTGGATGCAGAAGGGCCCGGGAGCCCCTCTGCCACAGCCGCAGACGCGGTCAGCTGTGGAAGGCTGACCAGGAGACGCCCGAGGCATAGAACTCCACACAGCTAGGCCAGTCGCCATCCCCACTGCCCTCCTTGTCCTCGTCAGAGTCCTCCTCGTCCCCGCTGGACGCCTCGGCGCCAGTGAGATAGGCCGGCTGCCCGGGGGACCCCACGCCCGGCTCCTCCTCCTCCTCCCTCCGCTTGCAGGCGGCCAGCTCGCGGTAGCACAGGCTGCAGACGCGCAGGGGCTTGGGCGACAGGCGCGGCAGAAGGAAGCGCTCCCGCGAGCACTCAGCACATACCACGAAGCCGCACTTGCGGCAGTGGTGGCGCCGCGTGAGGGTGGAGAAGCGCGTCTGCGTGCAGCGCATGCAGATGTCCGTGGCCTTGTCGGGGATCCAGGGCGCCGCGTGCTCCGTGCTGGGCGGGCGGCCCGTGGCCCGCAGCTGCCGCCGCACGCACTCCTCGATGTGGCTGATCCACTCCTGGCGCTCCGTGGCGGAGGCGGCCGACACCACGAAGGACTTCCTGGCCGTCTTGATCATCCAGCGGTTCTTGGCCCGCGGAGTCTCGGGCAGCGGCTCGAGCGTCACCTCCTCCAGCGGGATGACGTGCTGGCTGCGGTACTTGCGCTTGGGGAGCACCACGCTGCCGTACACCAGGATGTCGTTGAACAGGAAGAAGATGCGCGGCTTGGCCTTCTTGCGGCACTCCTTGGTGAGCACGCCCTCGCCCAGCAGCACCCGGCCGGGCAGGGCCAGGGGCTGCCCCGACGCCCCGAAGCAGCTCTCCACCGCCGCGATGCGCTGGCTGTTGATCTCGGTGTTGGCCAAGGAATCCACCATCTTCTCGGGCCTCCGGGCTGCGGGAGGGGCGGCGGGTGAGGGAGGCGGCAGCTTGCCGGGAGCCGCGGGGCCGGGGTGGGGGGGTGGTGGCAACCACACGGCTTCCCCCAGCTCACTGACCATCCCAACCCCCCAGCCATTACCCCACTGGAACTCACAGGGCCCAGATGGCCAGCCAACCACACAGACCCACTGCCCCAGAAGCCAGAGTCAACTTTTGGAGAAGGAGCTGCTGAGATGAAGGAGGAGTCCCCAGTGGGGGGTGGGGGGGCAGGTGGAAGCCAACCAGGGATTGGGGGGACATCAGCAAAGAGGTGTGACTAATTGAGGCCACCGCTGTAGCCCAGGGTGGGGGTGGGGGTGTGTGTGTCAACTCCCTGGGGAGCCTTGGGAGCATGAGGAGAACAAGCCCCACCAGCGTCCACCCAAGGGGCAAGGATACAGGATACTGAGATCTGAGTCCCACCCAACACCAGAGACCTGGCTCTTGGGCCTGCCCCAGGTGGAAGGGTGCAGGGGCGTGTACCAGGACAGCAAGCGCCAGGCACCTGCGCCCCTAACCCACTATGGCCTCTGCCCCTGCACCCGCTCCCTGGGCCTCTGGCTCAGTGGGCACCACTGCCCCCGTTACAGGTCCCATTGCTGACTGCCTCCTCCATGTCCAGCATGACTCTCTTATTCAGTCCCCACACCAACCTGAGGAGGCAGATCCCCCACTGACAGGGGGGAAACTGAGGCTCTGTGAGTAAGTAGGGGGCCCAGAGCTTGTTCCCCGGGGGGACAGTGCCTTCCTCCATGGAGTGTGGGGTCCTCCCTGTCCTCCTCTGCCAAGCATGAAATGTCAGTAGCCAGATCGCATCCAGGCCCCGCCTTGTTCTGTTCACACACACTCCCTTTGATCCTCCGGACTCACAGCTTCGAAGACCACCCACATCCCACTGACTCCCCAGGTCAAGCCTCCAGCCCTGGCTTCTCTGCTGCACTGTTAAGCCTGGACGGCCACCTGCCCACATGATTTCCCACCTGCTCCTCTAAAAAGATCCTCAAATTCAACATGCCCGACATAAACCCAGCTTTTCCCTCCAGTTCCTCTTTTCCATAAGCAGAACCACTGTTCACCCATCTGTTCAAGCCCCAAATCAAGGACTCATCCTTGAACCTCCTCTTTCCTGTATCCCCAACAGTCACCTCATGAACAAACTCCACCATTTTTCTCTCTCACAACTGGCCAGAGTTTGCCCACTTCTCATCGCACAGCTATACGGCTGAATCAACAGCAAGGTGCCATGAGGTCTTGCCTGAAATGAGCTGTCCCTGGGCTCTCAGTTCTCATCTCCCTTCAGAAAGGGTCTCTGACAACCCCCTCTCAAGTACACAGTTGGCAAACTATGGCCTGAGGGTCAAATCTGGCCCATAGCAGTTTTTGTAAATAAAGTTTTATTGGAACACAGCCACACTCGTTCATTAAAAATTGTCTGTGGCTGTTTCCACGCTGCAGAGATAACTCATGGTGACAGACACCGCAGGCTATAAAGCCTGAAATATTTACTACCTGGCCCTTTACAGAAAAAGTTTACTGCCAGTTTCTCTAAGACGTTACCCTATTTTGTTTGTTCTTCCAGAACTTACCAGGACCTAATATTTTCTTGTCTATCGTTTGCTTATGTGTTTTCTATTTCCCTCACTGGGTTCTAAGCATGAGAACAGGAGCCTCTTCTTGTTCACTATAGTATCCCAGTGCTTGGAACCATGCCAAACACACAGTAGGTGTTTTGTAAGTTGTTAGTGAATGAAGGAGCCTTTCCAAAGCTCCCCGAGGGTCCGCCATGCGTGAGTCAAGCCTTACTTCTGAAGAAGCTGGTGAGAGCTGACCTCACAGCCACCACCATGCACACAAGTGTGCCCAGGCACACACAGCATGACCCTGGCTGAGCTGATCACAGACGTGGTATTTCTGGGTCACCACATTGCAGTTCGAGAAGTCAGACCATGTATGGGAAACCAGAGCGGGTCCCAGTGTGGGGGCTGAATGCATTGCACAAGAGGGGTGCTCGGCCCCCTGAGTCATATACCGCTTGCCCCCTTCAGACCACAGGGCATCCTGAGAAGTGCTGCCAACACCACCTTATGTAAGAACCACTATTTTTAGGTTGCTAATCTTGGTTTTGTGTTGCAAACCTCGCTGATTATTGGTGACAGCCCTGAGCTGTCCTGCTAGGATGGATCAGTGGGTCTTTGTTGTGGACAATCTGGCAAAATTCCAGAGGCTCCCCCCGCCCCCCCCCCCCCCCCCCATCCCCGCTGGGCTGAGTGCTGGGATGGGCCAACTGAGGGCTCCACCAGAGAAGCTCAGAGTGCAGCCGAGGGAGACCCCCAAGGGCCGTGAGTTCACGACCTGCTGCGGAGACAAGAGAGATGCCTAGCAGCGGGGGGGACGGGTCCCACAGCTGGGCCACTCACACACAGGAAGATTGCCAGCAGCTATGACGACTCACCCAATCCACACGGGTCAACGTGGACTGACCACAGACATCAAACACCGAGTGGAGAAAGCAGCCTGCCAAGTGGTACGTGACAGCTCATGTGCAGACATTACACAACGTTGCGGAAGTGTTCAAGAACCAGATCTACGAATGAAGATGGAGAGGATGATGGAGCTTCACACTCACGAGGGTGGCTAACTATCAAGATAAATAAGTAAATACATACATAAATAAAACCCTAAAACCCCCAGGTAATAACAAGGGTTGGGAAGGACATGGAGAAGTTGAAGCCCTGGTGCACTGCTGTGGGGGAGGGATGTAAACTGGTGTCGTGCTATGGAAAAAAATATGGAAGCTCCTTGAGAGATCAAACACAGAAATACCATCTGACCCAGTAATTCCATTCCTGGGTGTCTCCCCACAAGACAGGAAGCACGGTCTCAAAGTGGTATTGCACACCCATGTTCACGGCAGCATTATTCACAGTAGCTGAGAAGTGGAAGGAACCCACATGTCCATCGACGGCTGAACGGCTGGACAAAATGTGCAACAGAAGGTAATTCAGCCATAAAAGGAAGGAAATTCTGACCCCTGCTACCACGTGGATGAGTCCCTAAGACATTTCCGCTCCGTGAGATAAGCCGGTCACCTAACGGCAAGTACTCATCTGGTTCCACTTCCATGTGGCATTGCAAATAGTCAAATGCATAGAGACAGAAAGTAGAAAGGTGGTGGCCCAGGTTGGTGTGGGGGGGGGGCGGCAGGAGGAAGAAGAGCTGTGATTTAATGGGTAGAGAGTTTCAGTTTTGCAAGACGAAAAGAATTCTGGAGATGTTTCACAGCAATGGAAATATACTTAATACCACTGAACTGTACACTTAAAAAATGGTTAAGACAGGTTAAAATCAAATGGATGGACCCAAACCAAAGTCAGGAGAAAGTGGCCTGGAGAAGGGGCACCTGGATGTAACCAGCAACAGTGGGGAGGGGGGATCAAGCAGGACTTCACCTTTATCTATAATATTCTTTCTTTCATTTAAAAAAAAAAGCAGCAGCAAAGTGATAAAACACAATACCGGTCAGTTCCAGGAAGTGGGAACGTGAGCGTCTTTTTCTTTCTCTCTGTCTAAATGTAAGGTCCTCAAAAAGACAAATCACAGAACAGAGTCTGCACCCAGAGCCCTGAGCTCTCCTGGCTGGGAGCTCCATGCTGCGGGGCTCGCGACGGGTCATCTGGTGGGGCCTCCCCTGACCGCCCAGGGACACAGGTGATGCCGGGAGGGAGCCCTGAGGAAGGATGCCACTTGTTCCCTTCAAGCTCACCTATATGTCACCCAGTCTTGTGGCCACAGACCAAGGCTGACTTAACACATTCGCAGCTGAGACAGAGAGACAGACTATGTGCTGAGACAGCAACCAGCAGACGGCCCCCATCCGGCCCGGGGGATTTGGTGAGCTCGAGAGGCCAGCTTGCCCAGGTCCCCCTCTGACCCGACACTACCCAGGGGGGCAGCCTGCAGGAAGTGAAGAGCAGCAACCAGGGAGAGGAGAGGTTTAGGCAAGAGAGCCTACAACACTGTCTCCTCATCCCTTGTAGGGGGTACTGGGATGCCCCACATGACAAACTCATGCTGCCTGGCCCCAGCCAATGATTTTCAGACCCTTTCCAGGCCCTACTTGCCCCTGTCCAGTTGCTGGCAGCAATATGTAGCCCAGGAAGGGTGGGGTATTTGTGAAAGGGGCCTGGGCTCTGAGCTGGTCCCACACACTGACTGGGGTACCCAGAAGGCTCTCATGCCCCTCTCCTCCATGAGCCTATAGTGGGTCCCAGGTTGGGTGAGGGCTGGGCAGACAACGTTCGCCCAGGGTTCCCTCCAAATCTGCCCACCCTTCCCACAACCATAACTTCACAGCCCGTTTAACATGGCCTGGAGATTTTTCTTGGTAAATATGGCATCCTTCACCCAAGCAGATGGGGAATCCCCCTTTTTATTGTTCTCACCAGAGAAGTGAACCTCCCTCCTTTAGGACAGGGGAGGAGAGCTGACCCATGCCTCCTGGGGCTGACCTGCCTCAGGACAGCCTCTGAGATACTGCCTGTGTTGCCTCTGGGAGGGGTACTCAGCACCCAGGGTGCTGGCAGAGAGTGGACACTTCTGAAGGGTGAGTGTCTGGCAGTGGGGCAATGAACAGAGTTGCTTTTAGGGGGAGGGTTTGGGAGGTGCTAGGCTCCTGGGCCGGCCCTCCTGAACACAAGTGATCCCACCACCTGAGTGGGCTAAAGGTATATGGTGAGCACGGGGGTCTGGGGAGCCAGGATGCGACAGGTGCTGGATGGCCAGGGTTCTGTGCATGAGGGCTGAGGTGTCACATGTGATCTATACCATGGCTGGCCAGTCCATGTCCAGTCTGATCCAGTGCCCACTTTTCTAAACCCAAGTCATTGGAACGCCACGACAGAGACTGGCTTACAAAGCTGAAAACATTTACCATTTGGCCCCTGATAGGAAAAGTTTGCAGACCCTCATCTATGCCTGATCTGTACCACCCCATGCTGTCAAATGTGTAACACACCTACTCCAGGGACACACCTGACATAGGGCTGTGTCCTGTCCTGAGTGAACTTGTTCTCTCCTCTCCTCCACTCAGAACCAGTTTGTGTGATTTAAAAGAGATGTCTGGGACCCCACCTTGGAAACCCTGGAAAGCAGGTGGGACCCCGCTCTCCTGTGAGAGCTACAGTTGGGGATATCAGAAAGGGAGGTATCTGGCCAAGATCATAGAAGTAGGGAGTCAGGACGCTGGCCCTTCATACTGTCCTTTGGCTTCTTTTGACTGGGGCCAGGCTGATTCATCATCACCCCTCCTTCCCTCTAGCTCCAACCAGGTCCACTGTGCTCCCAGGCCTTCTGGATTTCACCTTCCAAATATGTACTGTAAGTCCTACTGTGCTTGGCACCAGGTAACAGCAAAGAATTAGGGACCAGGCCCTTGAATAACAGACTCCCCGGTGGGACAGTCAGACTAGTAAGTAAATCAACAAGGTAATGTCTGCTCCTGCGTGTGATAACTGCCATGAAGCAAAAGGCTGATCTGACCGGCAGAGCTGGGGTGGGGGTGGGGGTCAGACAAGACCTGGTGAGGAAGTAACCTTGCACCAACCTTAGGCTGCATGAAAGAGCCAGTCATGCAATGGCTGGAGGAAAGAATGTTCTGGGCCTTGGGAACAGTTCAAGATCCATGGAGGCCACGGAGGGAGTGAGGGTAAGAGTTAAGGTCAAAGGAGCCAGCAGAGGCCAATCCTCAAGGTCCATAGGCCAAGATTTTTCTCCAAGTACACTGAGGAGAGTGCTATTATCCAGGTGTCCTTTCCTTCCAGAAGGGCAGCCCCTCAGCTGTGTCTAACCCTGTGCTTCCTGGAGGCCCTTCTCCATGAAAAAAAAAAAAAAGTAATAAGGAAAATAAACCAGAGGTGCTATTAACTAGGAGCTTACAGCTCACCAGTTACACCAGTAAGCACATTATAAGTATTCTCTCGCTTAATCCTCAAGAAAGCCCCATGTGGGAAAGTACCACCCCCATCATCAAAATTACTACCCAAGGGGGGCGCCTGGATGGCTCAGTGGGTTAAGGCCGCTGCCGAGGCTCAGGTCGTGATCCCAGGGTCGTGGGATCGAGCCCCACATCGGGCTCTCTGCTCTGAGGACAGCCTGCTTCTTCCTCTCTCTCTGCCTGCCTCTCTGCCTACTTGTGATCTCTGTCTGTCAAATAAATAAATAAAATCTTAAAAAAAAAAAATTACTACCCAAGGGCCCAGCGGAGTGATGCAGGAGCCCAGCTCCAATAAGGCTGTTCTTGACCAAAGACAGAATCAGAAATCCTCAAGTTCAAAGGGCAGGGTCCCTCTCTAAATGCCTGATCCCCTGCCCCACCCTCAACCCCCTCCAACTCAAGAGGATCCCTTGGGGGTGGCCAGGGCAGGTCCCTTAGCTCAGCTCGGCTGCCTCCCCTCCTGTTTTGGCAGCCCTGAGGGCTGTCCTGTGCAGGGACACAGGCCAAAGTCAGCGTCATCTCTCCGCCTGCACAGAACCCAGTGAAAATTATGTGCCCAGGAACAGCCCAGTACTAAGTGGAAACTGTGCGCAGAATGACCCCAGCAATGATCCTCCCCTCCTTGCAGGTTTCTGACTCTCTGGGGCGAGATAAGAACTTTGTTCAAATTGCAAAACCAGTATTTTCCTTGCACTGTGGAGAAGGAGGCTCAGAGTGCCTCCGAACTGTGGAAATTTCTGGAACCTTTGGAACCTTCCTGTACTCCCCATGTAAAGGAGGCTGAAGACACCATTCCTTAACTCCTTAACTCCTTAACTGAAGACACTCCTCCTTAACCCTTCAGTGTTCAGGGAGAGAGAAAGGAAAGGAGATTCCAGCTGATTCCAGGCTGGGAAGGGACAGCCATCTCCATGGGCCTGCCTTAGTGCCATTTCCTCCGGCAACTTCTACCAAAATCACAAACTCCAGTTTTTCGGGGGGCAGGCTGTTCCACAGTGAGAGAGGACAGAGAACCAATGCTGCCCAGAAAGCACTGTCACCCTCCCCCCACCTCCCAGGTCCACTGGAGCAGCTGACTCTGCTCACTAACAGACCCCGAAAACTAGGACCAAGATGTGAGGTCCTGATGGCGGCATCAGGGTGGGACTCTCCGCCAAGGGACGAAGGGTATGCGGAGATCCCTGTTGCCCAAGCGGGCAGCACCCGCGGGCGCCTCCGGACCTCCTCCGCTCACAGCTCTCGCAACCCCCGGCATCTGGCTTCTACCTCGGAGCTTCTTTATCTGTGCTCACCCCGCTCTCCCTGGAGCCTCTGCAGCCTCCACCTTGCTTCCCGCACCCCCAACCAACAATAAGCGCCCTTCTCGGCGCCTCTGCTCTGGGTCAGAGTCCGAGGTGGCCCCTGCTGCTGCGTGCTTGTCCCTCCCGAGCCCCGGAGCCATCTCGACAGGGTGGCCAGGGGACATTGGAGGGGGTGGGCAGGCAACCCGCCTTCCCCGCGCGTCCCTGCCCCGTCCGACGCCCTTACCTCCTCCGCCGGGTCCCTGCGCGCCTGCAGCAGCCGGCACCCGCTCCGCGAGTCCGCTTTCGGTTGTCGCGTTAAGTTCCAGGTCCCGGACCCGCGGCGCGGCCAAGTCGGCCGCTGTCCCACTCTCTCCAGACACGCCCCTCGTGGCGGCTCCACCAATCAGGGCCCCGGAGCGCAGGCGGGGGCGGAGCCTGGGTTCTAGTCTCTCTGCAGGAGTTCCCGGGAAGAGTGCAGGAGCAGAGCCCAGGCAGTTAGAATGGGCTGGTGCCACCGCCAGCAGAACTTTGGCCAAGGTACTTTTCGGGACCTCCCGGGGCTGGTTCTCCAGGAGGACTCCCCCAGCCACTGCCCAGTTTCCCGTGGCTCCCGTCGCAGCCCCACACCCTTCCTGCTCAAACCCCCCTGGAGGCCATCCTTGCTGGACTTCTGAGGGAGGCCTTGGAATTACTGTGCTTTGTGCTGCCTCTGGCGAAACTAGCTGCTGCTCACTGACACAGTCATCACCTCTCCGCAACCGAGAAACTAATAATCATAAACTTAAAAATCAGCAGCACTTAATGCTTTTTATATTTTAAACTTCTTAGAGAGGAAACTTGCAAACCTGCATTGAAGGAGAGCCCAGCATTCTTGCACTCATCCTGCCCTCCAGCATTCCCAGCACCTTAGGCTGCTGCCCCACCCAGACACTCCCCTGCCTGTTGGGACACTGGAATGAAATTGCAGGCCTCACCACTCCAGGAGGCCTGTCCCAGCCTCCCTCTGGTCCCCTGCCAGCACTTCATCTCACACTGGCTTCTTCCTGTTCCTCAAAACCCCAAGGTTGTTCCCACCTCTGGGCCTTTGCACGTCCCTTGCCTCCAGATCCTCCCATGACTGCATTTTTGGCATTCAAGCTTCAGCTCAAACTGCCATGTCCTCAGAGGCTTCCCTGACCACCCAAAGCAGCTCCCTGCCTGCACCCCACCACCCTCAACTACCTCACCCAGTTTTATTATTTTGTAAAGTATGTCTCCAGCCCAAAGTCATCTTACTCAGTGACTTGTGTGTTCTTGGTCTTTCTCCCTCACTAGGCAGTGAGCCCCCTGGAGTGGACTTTATTGATCTTGTTCCTTTATCTCCAGTGCTCAGAACCGAGTTGAGCACTTAGTAGAAATGCGGTCACTGTCTGTCCCCCAGATGCAGTTTGTCTTGCCAAATTGGGCAGACGCTGGGCCCTTTGGAGAGGAGCCAGCTCTGGCCAGTGCAGTGTCTGCTGGCCAGGACCAAGAACAGAGACAGAAGCAGGAGCAAGAGCTGATCCCACCTGGAGGCTGCAG
>RCUC01167327.1:0-91422 GCA_003697995.1 Taxidea taxus jeffersonii | reverse complement strand
GTAGGTGTTCGGAATGGTTTGATAGGCGATCTAGCTGATCTCCTGCCGCCTGATGTCGTCTCAGCTGCTACTCTTCCGCCATCCTGACTCCTCCCCCCAGACATTCTGTTTTTAAGTCAGTTGTTGTGAAGGTAGCCCCTCAGAGGAGTTCTGGAGCTCATGCAAGCTGCCCTCAGTAGAGGTTTCACACCCACCACATCATCCCACAAAGAGGCATTTACGGCGTCTTCTTCCAACCCGAGGACTGCAAGGGTTCATCTGCTCGCGTGCTTCCACATGGCCCTGCCCAGTGATGGTAGCTGGAAAAGGCATAAAACGGGCGTTTTTTGTGTCCTCCCCAAACGCTTTCACTACTCGGCATCTGACCCAGAGAAGCGGGGGGCACCTGAGTGACAGTTGGAATGATGTGTTAGCAGCCCGTCGCTGACACGTGGGAGACCCACATGAAGACCAGGCCTGAGGTTTCAGGGCAAGCCAGACACGTGATGGGAGGAAAGGAGGTCTTTGGCACGTAGGGGAGACTGGTGCAGCCCTCTCCTCGGGCGCGCAGCAAGAGCAGCTTGCTTTTTATCACGCGGAGATGGATGGCCCGGCAGCTGGCTGCAGGGGGGAGCACGGGACGGTGAGCTTTCGGGGGGAAAGGAGCGGGCAGCTGCAGAAAAGTGACAGGGAGAGCAAAGATACTTTAGTATTGGGAGTGCGTCATGGCTTCGGTAAAATGACCGAAGTCCATGGCATCCATAGCTCATTAATTTTGCAGCTGTGCATGTTCACTGAAAATTATCTTTTTAAGACTAAAAGCGTATGTCTGTATTTCCTGTAGAGTGTTGAGAACACATGCACGCCTCCCTGTGTGTCCCCAGTACGATAGCAAATCCTCATATGCTCATTCCGTAAATCAGTACCTTTTAGGAAATTAGGTATCCGGAGTAAAGTTTCCACAGATTTGTAAAATTTCTTGTCCAGCATGGTCAGAGCTCAGACTGGTGGTTATGAGTATTTCCCAGGTCTCACAGGTGTTTGCAGGGGTGTCTTCGGTGAGCTGGTGAACTTGTTCAGATAGTGACTTTGGGAGCTTACCTGGGACTGCTCTCGAGTGTAATTCCCAGAAGATATTTTATGAATTTTTATATGGAAAATTGAATTAACATTTCCATTAATTTTCTATATCTACCAGCCTCTCTTTGCTCAGAATGATTATTGGTTCCATCGTAAAGCCACGTCATGGGAATGGAAAGTACAGAATAGGGCAGGCAATCAGTAATACTGAGGCAACGTATGGTGACAGATGGTGACCCCACTTCGCGTGGTGAGCACAGAGGAAGGTATGAGATGGCCGAATCAGTATGTTGTACTTGGAACTCAGCAAACATTGTGTACTGTGCTCCAGTAAAATAAAATAAATCTAAAAAATTTTAAAACCTACTCTAAAAGATTTCAGATAGGAGGCCGGCATTAAGGAGGGGAGACTCCAAGAATGGTTGAGAGAAGGGCGCGTCATCCAATCAAGTCTTGAAGACACGTGCTTAGGAGGCTGTGGGTGATTTCGGTGTGCAGATGCGGGTGTCTGCCACAGCCGTCTGTGCCCGAGAGAGACGCTCCGTTAATGTCTCGGGTTGTCATCCTGTCATCCTGGGGGCATGAAGGCCACAGTGCTGCTCTCCGATTACTAGATGATGACCTCGTCCTCTGCCCTTTCTTGGACGGCGGCCCGGCTGTCTGCAGTAGCGGCCGTGTGGCTTCACGCTCTCCAGTGCCATCGGGTGGGAAGGTCTTCAAGGAATGTTCGCAGGGAAAACACAGAAGTTTGTCAGATTGCATGAACGTTCCATTAGATATTTTTCAGATAAATTAATCTAAGAATATTCTAGACTTCCAAGGCTGACCTCAACATTGTGAAAATAAAAATTATGATGTGTTTAATAGGGTGCCTTTTAGTTAGGTGTTGAGTATTGCATTTGGTCATGAACCTTGGAATTTTTATGGTCGTTGTTGCAGTAGGAAATTTCAAGGGAATCATTTTATGATCTGTGTTTCACTGCTTACTCATAGCTTGGCTTCTGAGTCTATAATGTCCCCTTACCTTTAACTCTCTGAATTAAGCTGAAGTATTTTCAAAACCTTCTTTGTGTTCTAATTGTTTTTGGCTTTGGTGTATTAGGGCAGAGCCAAGTAGAATACAAAAACGGGTCTTAAATAAAAATCAGAAAATACTGGAATCGCCAAATGCTTTCCCCTTCATTTACTTGGGAAACACTGTTGTATTTTGCCAGACTGTGAAACAAAATCCTGTTGTCCTCTGCTACCTCTCTTTTTCATCAGCGGATTAAATGCTGCATGTGGCTCCCGCGCGTGGGGGAGAGGGGGAGGCGGGGAGGGGAGAGGTCTGCCTATGACAGCACTCAGCTAATGCAGCGTCTGCACCTGCGAGAGCTATGGACGCGAGGTCCGCTTCATCCCTAGGGAAGGCCTGGGTCCTCGAGTGGTCCAAGAAGCCGTGATCGGTGTCTTGTACAGGTGGAAGTGGGAGGCTGGGCAGCACGGGGGAGCAGAGCAGCCTCCTTAAAAGTTTGGGCTTCATTTTGGGGAATTTGCATCATGCAGGAATAAAGATCAGAGGATGTTTTGTTTGCAAAGGACTTAGTGTTTCGAATCCAACCATCTGCTGGGTTCGTAGATCATCTTACTGAAAACCTTACACAGACCTTCACTAAAGAATGAGGAAGTCGCCACCTTCGGAGATGACCGCTGGCATCTCTGAAGAGATTTCACGTCCCTGCCCCTTTCAAAACAGAAGATGTGTCTGGAATGCTCTGCCTTGGTTGTTGTGCCGCCCTTCCCAGCAACGCGGAACAGCTTTGAGTTTCCCAAACGAAGCCACTAGTGGTGTTGGAGGCTCGCCTCTGTCCCGCAGGCCCCGGGTCTGGGCCCCAGTCTCCTACCTTCTGTCCAGTGTGGGGCTCGTGGGCCGGTCACTGTTCGATTCACCCTCGGGAACGTGTGTCCAGCTTGCTGGCCCGCGTCCATCTGCTCAGGTCTGGGAACGGCACCCGTGGGGCGGTGTGATGAGGTTGGGTGGATGGAAACTGTTGTGTGTTATGTTTCTCTATGTTCGTAGTTCTGCTAATGAACTCGGGACTGCGTGAGCTTTTGAGACAGTAATTACACTGTTGATTTATAATGAACTTACCGTGAAGCGGCTGTTTTAAGTAGTTTCATATACTCCCTCATATCTAATATTTCTGGATTTGTTTTTTTCATTACAGCTGCAAGATGTTATTTCACCATTATTTTAAAATAATCTGTGGGTAAAATAATGCTTAGGAAAAATCAAATCAAAACTATAGTGAAAATATTATGGTGTTACAGGATTGGGGGTTGACTTCTTTGTCCTTCATATTGCTATTTCTGCCTTCCTCCTCTTCCTCCTTTTCCCCCCTCCTCCTTCTCCATCTTCTTGTTCAAGATTTTATTTATTTATTTGACAGAGTGAGAGAGCACAAGCAGGGCGAGCATTAAAAGGAGAGGGGGAATCAGGCTCCCTACCTAGCAGGGATCCTGACGCCAGGAGACTGGGATCATGACCCGAGTCGAAGGCAGGCACTAACCATCTAAGCCACAAAGGTGCCCCGTATTTCTGGGTTTCTATTAACACTGATAAAATATTTGTACCCCTGCATTAAAAGTAAACCACGATGGTCTTTAGAGCTCGTGCCAAACTGTTGAGATGGGATTCTCTCTTCTGACCCATTGACTGTCGTGTCTAAGCTTTTCCCTTGGCACATCGTACTGTCATTCGGGCAGCTCTCGGAAAGGACCACGGGGAGGGAGGATCCGTGGCCTGCTGCGGTGTGTGTGCTCACAGACCGACGCCAGCTGCCCGCAGTCCGTGCTTGTAGCCAGTTCAGTACCTGTCAGAAGAAGTCAGCACTCTTCTGTAGCCACGAGTTTAAGGACAGATACTGCTCAGAGACAGCCTTTTGCATAAGCATAAAATGATAACTCTAAATCCCAGTTATTTCCTAAAAAGTGTAAACTAAAAACTGCTAATGAAACAATTCCTGCCCAACTCATCTGAGGGAAAAAAAAAATCGCAGACCTCAGCAAGGTTGTGAGCATCCTCCCCCTTGGGGGGCCTTGTTTAAATCTGTTTCCAGATGTCGGGAGATCCAGGACTTGTTTCTTCTCTGGATCCTAGAGAAACTTCTGGAAAGTTCTTTGGTGTTAGGGTGTGAATAGGTTCTTAAATTTCTGGAAAGTTCTGTGAATTGAGAGTGTGAGTCTTGTGAATGCACATTTTTTTTTTTTTAATCTGGAAATTTTTCATGTGCTAAGGAAGTGAAAGTGAGATTTCTAAACCCTGGATGGTGAGCCCTTTATCTTTTTTCTTTGCTTTTAAGTTTTGAGCACATTTTCTTATTCCCCTCACAGCATGACAGTACATGTAATACCTCTCACTTACTTGAAAACCTTCCTTCCTCCTCCTGCCCTTCCTGCCCTTTGGTGTGTGTGTGTGTGTGTGTGTTTTCTTCCCTTCTTGCCCGCCTTCTGCTTCAGTGCCCCTTCTTCATAATTGATGTCCTTTGCCACGTCCTGGGATTAGCGTAAATGACCATCCCTGGAGCATTGAGCCTGGGGGGTTGGAACAATCACAGGAGATCAGGAGGTTGGGACCCGGAGGACAGGATCGTGTGTGCCGGTCAGCAGCTTCTCTGAACACTGGTGTGAGCCGGTGGGCGAAGTCGCGTGTCTGCGGGGAGGGCGTCAGCAGTCGGTGTGTGGCACGCCCGGCCCCAGCCCGGCCCGCACGCGTCTGTGTCTGCAGCTCTGCGGGTCCCTCTGAAGCCTGCGGTGCCACGACGTGTGAGTCTCTCCTCCCGGAGCCACAGACGCACACGCGTGTGTCGCTGGACGCAGACGCGGCCCGGTAAGCAGAGCTGAAGGGTCTGTCGTCTCGATGGCAGCCTGAGCTGCGGTCCGCATGTCACCGCCGCCCATGCCCGGCTCCCCGGGAGAATGCGGGCCGTGTGGCAGGACCTTTGCCGGAACGTGTGAGCCCCTCGGTCTGGAGCTGCCCTTCACTGTGAGCTCCCGTCTGCCGAGTCCTTCGTCTGCAGGTTCTGGAGCAGGTGGGTGCAGCCCGCGCTCCAGCGGTCACACTCGCACGGACGTGCCCTGGGTGGGACACGCACGACTGCTGCGGCCCCGGGAGCTGGGCAGGCGGGGGAGAGGATGCCGCCGTCCTGGAGACGCGCGCTCCGGCCTCCGCTGGCCCTTCGCAGCGGGCCTTTTGCGCACGGCCGAGGTCACCGAGGCGTCGCAGGGAGGCCGCTGACTGCGCTGCGGCGGGAACTGAAGGATCCGGTGTGAAGCAACCGGGAGAGAAGAGACGCGGTTTTCCCGCGGGCGAGCCGGCAGTGCGCTCGGGAAGCGCCGAGGCCCCGGGATCGGTAACCGAGAGCAGCCGCGTCTCCCGAGCCTGCAGTCACACGCCCGAAAAGGTGCTTCTGAGGTGTAAGGATCTTGAAAAGCGTTGCGGTTCGTGTTTGTGACCACGGCGAAAGAGATTGTGCCAGAAAACGTGTCGAGTGGCGAGTTCCGTGCACTTGATGTTGGTTTTGGTGGGAGCTGTTGCCGGTCATCACAGGTGTCCCAGTGTCCTCTACGGGTGTCCCCCTTTCTTTGCTGTGGCATCAGCTCAAGGACACGGAAGTCTCCTCTTGAAATTTGGCTTTGGTTTTGGGTGACGAAGTGTGTTAATTAGGTTCCAACAGTCGCACTCAAGAAGCCCTCGACTTGAACAGTGCCCACGACGTGCCCGCGACCCTCCCTGGGGGACCGTTGTGATTCCCGTTGCTGACCGCGCAGGTCTCCTTTCTGACCGTCGTGGGCGGCGCGGCTTCACTTCCTGCGGCTTTGCTTGCACCGGCGACAGACTCACGCATGCTCGGGTCTTACTCGCTTTACAGCACGGCAGGGAGGAAATAATTCAGCCCATGAAATTATGGGAGTTTGGGTTCCAGAAGGAAGCCCTTCCTGGGAGGACTGTTGTGCCAGGGGCTACGCAAGCGAAACAAAATGATACTGTCTAGGTCTTCGGAGCCAAATGGGGCAGGGTCTGCGAGTTCGGTCTGTCGCCAGGAAAGTGCGTGGGTAACACGGGAAACCTAGCACTGCCTCCAAAAGATTCCGTTCTGCGGGAAGGCAGGTGACACAAACAGCGTGGGAAATCCGGTAGGACTCCGCCATTCATGCAGCAGGAGCTAGAGCTCCCTCACGCCACTCTCCGCTTTCTCAGCCTCCGCTCGGAAACGTTGTTGTTCCAGGACCCAGAGGCCAGGGACTGGATTCTCACCCAGATACAGTGGCTTCACGCCTTCAAGATAACATCTCAAGGGGCGCCTGGGTGGCTCAGTGGGTTAAGCCTCTGCCTTCGGCTCGGGTCATGATCCCGGGGTCCTGGGATCGAGCCCCGCATCGGGCTCTCTGCTCAGCGGGGAGCCTGCTTCCTCCTCTCTCTCTCTCTGCCTGCCTCTCTGCCTGCTTGTGATCTGTCTGCCAAATAAACAAAATCTTTTTTAAAAAATAAGGACTTAAAAAAAAAAAGATAACATCTCAAAAAAAATCCCCATGGGGCAGTAATGAGAACACATAAATACAAGTACCATGTCTTTCTCTTTCCTATAAGTAAATGAGTCGCCCCAGAAAGTGTACTCATACTAGTGCTCGTTGGAAGATGCAGTTCAAAAAACGCAAACACAAAGCAGGTGTCTTGGATCATCCTGGCTTACTCAGCTTCAACACAGGAGAATGACTGAAGCTTCTTGTAGGCATGAATTTTATCAAAAAAAGAAGCCTTTTAACATGTGCGTTTTTAATTCCTATTCATTCATTTCTGTAAGAAAAAAAAACCCATAAAATACATTGCCCATTCGTTTGCCCTGCAGCAGAACCTGGAGACTTTAATTCTCGTGCCCAATGACCCAGCGTCACCGCCATGAACCTTTTGTGTGTTTAATCCTGAAACATAGACGTTGTCCTCCCAGCAGACCAGGCTGCACTGGACTATTTGCCTTTACATTCAGGAGCCCCCAGGTGCCTCGTTTGTTGAGTTACTGCTCTTATTTTTATAGTTTTCCTGCTTCCAGCTGCACTTTCGTTCTAGCAACTGCTGTGTTTTTGCAGCTGATGGAAGCTGCAAGCCCATGTGATATACCAACATTTTTTCTTTCATTTTTTATTTGAAATGCGGAACTGGGGGCCCTATAATTTACTGGGCAACCTCACCACACCCCTTCTTGGAAGTAAATGCCCAGAAAGGCTTCTTAGAGTAAATCTCTAAGTATAGGACCTTAGAGAATCCCACAGAAGATTTGTATGCCCAACACAGAAAAAGCATGGGGTCCTGTAATCTTTAGGCTGTGAACACCAAGAGGAAGGATACATCTGAGCCTGAAGTTGGGGGTGTGTGCATAAGAACAGGGATGGATTTTTCCAGGAAATGTCCTGGGTGGACCCATGTCTATTCCCAAGGTTTCTGTGCCATACTGCAGTATGTAAGAGACAGAAGTAGTAATAGCTAGAAAAAATAAATGTCATCTTCACTCACATAAAGTTTGGAGGAAGCCATATGGGATAATATGTGGCCTCACAGAGACCCAGGCTTCTTGCAGCTCTGCACCCCACCGAGCCTCATAGGATAAGGTGGCTGCCCGAGCGTAGCCATCACAGCAAGTAGGATGCATCACTCCTCATTGTGAAAAGCTACTATCAGGAAGTAAAACTTTGACCAGAACTTAACCACACGCCACATCCATTTGCTAGGGAAACGAGGAAATACAGTGTCTGAAATTTTATGGGCATCTAGAGATTCTGATACTAAAATTGGGGGGGCTCATTAAATATACATTAGATTAAGGATTATGTCTTTGAATCTGTGGCCTTGAAAAGACCTTGTAATAATTCTTCCCAGAAGTCTTGGCTCCACTTGGAATTTCCCAGGTTAAATGTGATTTTGTAAAAGCACACTTTGAAAGAAATAGTTGCATTTCTAATATTTTTAAATGCTATTTCATGCAGAAACAAAATGAATTAGAGGCACATAAGTGGTCAGTTTTAGAACAGTTTCAAAAAATGAAAATTTATGTTTATGGCAGAATAGTAGCTTGGGAAAAAGGAAATTGTCTCAGCGAATTATTTGGAAGTTGAAGAGTAGATTGAGGAACCATTGGCAGCCATGGGAATTCACCTACGGGTTTTCAAGATTTGCATGAAGCTTTGGAAATGATGGTTATTGATTGACTACAGAAAAGGGAATCTAGAGAAAATGTCGCACAGTATGTTGTGAATTTCTGTATTTTTTTGTAAGTGAATGAACTCCAAGGCCGCTAATGAAGAGGCTGGGCCATCTGTAACCTTCCTGTCTCCCTGTGTCCTTCACCCTCTTTTGTTCTGCGAAGTACCGTACATCCTTGGAGAGAAAGGCTTCTCAGTGGCTGAGATCCTTGTGAGTCTGTCTGGTGTTTCGTCTTCTGAAGTTGGGGGGCTTATTTTGCTTTCTGTAGGAACTCAGCAGTCCACGTGCCGGACGGGATGTCTTGTGTCAGATGCCCTGAACGCTGTTTTCCTGTCTTCCCGGAATATTGAGGAGTGGCTGCAATAAGTTTGACAAAGGATGTCCACTCAAAAAATCGAGTGCTCAGACTATGTCAGGGGCTAGGAAATACTTAGAGGAGAGGGGTGGAATCACGGGAAACCGAATCTGAGTTCACTAACAGGGAGGACTGATGTCTAACGTCATCCCGGAGAGCATAGCATTTTAATCTCCCAGCTTCAGTTTGTAGACCCCACATTTATTTTTAACTTTGGTAAACAGACCTAGAGTTTATACATAGTGTGTGTATACTGGAGAGAGTTTGTGATTTC
Organism: Taxidea taxus jeffersonii; assembly: GCA_003697995.1. Lineage (NCBI taxonomy): Eukaryota > Metazoa > Chordata > Mammalia > Carnivora > Mustelidae > Taxidea > Taxidea taxus. Next base: position 82,497 of record RCUC01167327.1, on the reverse strand, counting down.
AGGTCTGCGTACCTGCTCTGAAAATGGCTTTTGGATCTTAGTCCCCTACACACTCGGTAGAAGGTAAACAGGTGAGTCTCGGACACATGTGGACACGAGCAGAGATCAAGTAGGATGCATTGTGAACGCAAGGCAGGGCCTTTGTTGATCAGAGTTGGAAGAAAGCCTTACATTTTAAAAGGCGAGAGTTTTTTTGATCTGAAGAGAAGCCAGAGTATTGAATGCCTTACATTTTAAGAACAAAGCAAACTATGGCTCACATGTTCCCAAGTGGGAGTTCTTCCTGAGAGTAGAAGAGAAATTTCCGTTTGTCTCTGGGATTCATCTTTGTACTGCATAGCACACCTGTGCTCCATAACGTTTGTTAAAGCCCACTGGAGCACTAGGGAGTTGTGTGTCTGCTGAATTAGTTGGAAGGATGAGGAGTAATAGCTAATTAAGTAATTACTACCCAGTTCATTAATCCAGGATTAATTAGGAACTCTGCATTTCTATTGTTTTTACTTTATGTTGATAGTTGTGAGTAATAACACCTCTCGGCCAAGAGAACCTGATGATTTCAGTACGTATCTTTCTTCATTTTTTACATTATTACCCTCGACAGGGATTTTTTTTCCCCTCAATCATCTATTTTAATTTCAAAGTATTACTATAAAGATGTTAAATAAACAGAAAATATAAGGGTGGGTTAATGTGGACACCTATGTAAACACCACGCGTGCTGAACGTGTTAATATTTTCTCCTATTTTCCCTTTCCTTCCTTTCCTTCTCCTTCCTTCCTTCCTTCATTCTTCCACTACTTCAGGGTAAGCTGAGGACACTATTCCAGTTTCTCTGTAAGCGTTTTGGCATGCCTTTCTAAGAAGTACGTAAAATACATACACAGGTCATGATCACAGCTAATAAAGTTGCGAATTGCAAAGTCTCACCTAAATTTGATATTCATGTTTTCCCAGCTGACCCACCAGTCGCAAATTTGGCATTCGTGGTTCCATATCCTGGAGAGCTTTAGTCAGAAGTGTCACGTTATTTAAAAGAGATCAGTATTTGGGATGCAGTTGAAATTATTTAAGCTGTACAGGGTCTGTGGCATGTCATAATTCTGTGTCCTCTCAGCCTAGGGTGCGGGTATTCACAGGCAGAGACCAGAGTGTTTCTTACTGGGTGTGTGTGTGTGTGTGTGTGTGTGTGTGTCGACCTGAGAGTCTAGTCCACGAACACTATACTTCTAATGCGTGACCTGATTCTCTCCTATTTGCTTTCCCCTGCTGAGCCCAAGAGGTCGGCTGGGTGCCGAGCAGCCACTGACTGTTGTGACAGGGAGAAACCCGGGGAGCCTGTCGCCGGCCCTCGACAGGTACCACCGCGGCAGAGACTCCTGGGGGCAGGCTGTGGGGGAGCCAGGCTCCCTCGCAAAGTTCTGGGAGACCAGCGCTCCTTTCTTGGCGGCCCTTATCGCCGAGGGATGGGCAAACAGGGCAGATTCCACAGGCTGAGCAGGACAGATTAGAGGCTCCATTCAGAGATGACCGATGACACTCACCTTCCAAGAGCTGTCCTGGGAAGGATGGCAGGAGGATTACATGTCAGGGGCTCGAAGCCCACGGGGATGTCTTCCATCCCCCTCAAGCGCTCCCTCTGTTGCCCTCCGCACTGCCGGACTGCGGAGAGAAGGCCATGGAACGTCAGCGCAGGGAGCCCCAGGCCCTCCTCCTGTTCCCTCCTGCCTTGCCAGGGGGACCTTCCTCCCGGTCTTCCATCTTTCGCTACCTCCTTCTCCTTCGGAAGCTGCGTGGAGGAGAGGAAAGGGCTTGTGGCATGGCCCAACTAAGGAGCAGCACCCCACCCACACGCAGCTCCAGGGGACCGGTGCGGACCGCAGGCCCTGCTCCAGTCTGATGGCCCGCGGCCTGGTCCCTGTGCCCGGCTAGAGCCAGCGAGGCACAGGCCGTGTCCACAGGAGGAGAACACAGTGCAAGGTGGAGTGGGATGACGAAGGTTAACCCCACTGGCAGAAATACCCAGAAGACTGAGGCCTCAGTGTCTCATAATGCACGTAATGGCGAATTTGGCAGTTTACCCCCAGCGTGTGGCCAAAGTTTGCCATTTCTGTGGTCAGTCTAAGAGGATGCGTCATTTGAGGGCTGTCAGTGGTGATGGAAATCATTGGATTCTGAACTCCTAGATGATGGAGAGCTAACACAGTTTGAAACCTAAGCTCTGGAGCTGAGGGGCGAAGTTGAAGCTGAGCCTCAGGAAGACCCCTGTGGCGTCTAGGAAGATGGCCTGTGTTACCTGCTTTCCACCTCTGACTGTGACACGTCTGTATGGTTGAGGGTACGATGTATCAGAAGTACAGCTTCATAAATCAGTAGCAACGCACAACCGTCTTGCAGCGCCAGAATATGCGGCGTGCAGCTGTTACAGCAACAGAGAAGGCGCGGGGCTTTAGCTGTTTCTTCTTCTCATCCAGCGACCGCTTGGTGCGTAGGTAGCCCGGGGCCCTGTGCACGTTGATAGCTTGGGGACTTAGATCCTGCGGCCTTCCTGCACGATGGCTCCTGGACTTTTCAAGCCTAGGGCTAAGGTGTCCATGGAAAGAGAGACTCGAGGGCAAAAGCACGCCCCTGGGGGTCTGCCTTCTGCCCCCACCTCCTCCCGGCTACCTCTGCTTGCGAGGGGATCTGGAATGGTGAGCATTTTCACCGTGCACGCTTCCGTCCTCAGCATCGCGGGCCTGATAAGGAAGCGGGAGAGGGCTGCACATTGGGTAGGCAAGTACTTTGGTAGGAGCGCCACAGGGATGCAGTTAGGGGCCGTTTGTAACCCAAGCACACTGCCCTGTGATCGCAGAACTTTGCATGGGGCTGTGCAGTACGTACATAATGTTGACGCAGAGGGACTTTCAAGGGCAGGTGTTAGGGGGACGAGCATGGTAGAAACTCCCTCTACAGCGAAGATCAACTTTACAATAAAGGATAGCATTTATGGCAAACGAAGCAGCCTCCCCATAATGAAAATGAAGGATGTGTGTTGTAACAGGGAGAAACCTCTAACCCGACCGGAAGGAACATCAAGGAGATGTGGGGAAATTCGTGAAAGACCCGGAAGGCTGGCAGGGCATGGGTTCCATGTAGGAGGAAAGGAAGCGTGTGCTCTGGAGAGCTTTCTGTGGGCGGACGGGGCGCAGCCACAAGCGTGTCGGCCAAGGAGAAGAGGACCGCTTACATACAGGAAGGAGTAAATTGAAAGGATGCTCTAGAGAACCCTGCACATGGCTTTGGATCAACAGATAGGAATCAAACTTGCACTAACAAGCAAAAGGAGAGAGAACCAGCAGAGACAGCTACACATTCTGTTTTCTAGCGACGTGGGAGAGCTGTGATGTGACCACAAAGACCGTTGGACCGAAGGAAGAGAGTGTGGGGAGAAGCCTCGTGCTGCCTGAGTGAAGGTCATCGGTGCCACTCAAGCCGACAGGTGACCCGGCAGCTGCAGGCCCCGAGCCTGTGGGAGCAGGTCCCGGTGAGGGATTTAAGGGTCTGGGGGTTGGAAGGGAAGAAGAGGGGGATGAATACGGAGAGCTAGAGAGAACACCGGGACACAGCTTGCACGCTGTCCGCACGAAGGAACGGGTTGCAGACACAGTGTGGGGACAGTCTGAGGCCCGCGGGGAGGGCACAGGATGCGCACCAGGAGAGGGAGCCGCGGTGTGCGAGTGGTCGCTGGGGGCGCTCCGTGTGCACCGGGACGGCGGGCACTGACAGGCCCCTGGAGCTCCGCACAGGGGGCGACTCCTACCGTCAGGGAGTCGGTGTCCGTCGACGAGACATAGAAATCCGGGCCGGGCCGTTCGGAAAGCGGAGCTGTGGACAGAGGCAGGCGGCACTGAGCAAACACACTGCGAGGTTGCATCCCGGCCTGAAGAAGCAGAGAGCTCTGGCTTCTCCCCTGAAGTGCGGGTGTTGTCCCATATGAGAACACACACCAAAACCAGTCTGGGTAGACTTGTAGAGAAAGAGCCTCGGGCTGTGTTTTCCGACCGCGTGGCCGGGGTCACGCGTACTGACCTCGGCCAGTCCTGTGGAATGCGCTGTTCTTGCTGCGGTTGTGCTCAGGAGGTGCCGTCCGTTCCCAGCCCCGGGAAATGTATCGTGTTCCGCAGAAGTCCTTTTTGCTTTAAGGGAGAGGATCCCGCTCTTGGCGACTTTCATGGTATTCCCTGTGCACAGAACTCAGTCCTCAGCAGGGATACCCGCATGGGCTAGGGAAATGGCATCATTTAGAAAATGTACGGGATTTGGGAATGTATGTTGCCGGGGGGGAAATTCACTCCAAGCTTGCAAGGGCCTCTCTCTTTTTCCCCGGCGGCATATGTGGGGATTACAGTGCAGTTTGTTTTCCTACTGAAAGGTGCAGTTCTCAGTAGAGACTAATCCTGTGGAGCTGATCCAGGACTGGGCAAGCTGCGAGGGCTTCTGGAGCAGAAGCCTGTGCAGTAGCGGGTATTTCTGTGACGTGCTCCTCCGCACAGAGAACAAAGCCGGCACTTCATCGTTTGCAGAAGCTTTGTAAACGGGGAAGGTGGACCCAAATATGAGCTAAGTTCATGCTCTCAAATATTTTTAGCTCCTGAGTACGTGTCTCATGCCTCAGCAACACCGATGAAGTGGGAAAGAATGACTGAATCACTTACTTGTCTCATTAAATTGAGGTCACTTCCCACCTTTGGCTTATTTTTGCTACCAAGGCAATCTTTGTGCTGACTGTGCAAACAGCATATGTGTGTTACAGATCCGTAACACAAACTTTGCTGCCAACTTGCTTCAAGCCTAGGTGGGAATATAAGATGTACACAAGTCTGGACTAAAAACTGCTCTTAAAAACATGAGCGGAGCTGAATGTGAGCAAGTGTGAGCTAAACAGGCTCCAAAATTTAGCAGAAAAAAAATCAGGCGCATGAAGACTCATGCCCCAGTTTTTGCTTTACCCTTAAAGGAATGTACAATGTAGGATTTCATTTATCTGGGCTCTACAGCCTTCTCATCCGTATAAAAAATAAGCTTAAAGGGGCACCTTGGTGGCTCAGTCAGTGAAGCGTCTGCCTTCGGCCCAGGTCATGGTCCCAGTGTTCTAGGATGGAGCCCCGCATCGGGCTCCCCACTCAGTGGGACACCTGCTTCTCCCTCTGCCTCTGTCGATTCCTGCTCCCCCACTCATGCTCTGTTTCTCAAATAAATAAATAAGGTCCTTAGAAAGAATAAGCTTGAAATGATCCACAACATCACTTCTGGTGCTAAAATTGTATGATCCCCTACATTTGATGAATACCGTATCTTCCCTGGCTTTCTGGGGAGAGGAGAATGAGTGGTATTGAGAAGACTGATCCAAATGTAGCCTTGATCTCCGTTGAGCAAGGTGATGCATGGAGACAAGTCCGAAACCTTTTCAGTTCCCTCTAATCACCTGTGTACAACTGGCTGGACACAGAACCTTCCAGAATCTAAGTCATGCCTGCTTCCAGCAGGCTTCACAAGCTGTGAGAATGGGTTCCATTGGGCTGGGAAACAGTTCTGATTTGGAAACAAACGTAAACACTCAAGTTGGATATATGTCTATAAACGTTTAATTCATATTTATCAACTATCTCTTCTGTCCCCAAAGATTGTGTTGTTTGATCCTATACTTTTTTTTTTTTTGATCCTATACTCTTATAAAAGCCACTGGTCCACTAGGAAGGCAACTTTCTATAAATCCAGAAGAAGGGCAAGCGACATGGTGAGTTCACCGACAGACATGGAGAGAAAAACGATCCTGTCCCTGGGTCATGAGGCGTTGACGTGAGCTTTGCGCCTTCAAGGGGAGAGGGAGCCTGGGCAGCTCTGTGCAGCTGCCCGTGGTCATTCACACCTCAGCAGCAGCTGTCTGCCAGATCCCCCTGGTGTCGACTTTCTCTCAGCGATCTCAGCAGCTAGGCCTAGGACTCTGAAGTAGGTCTTCGGGGTGAGCACTCTAAGACAGACAGTGGTTTCAAGAGCGTACGTGCATGTCTGCACCAGCTTGTGCACAGCAGAAGCATGCTGTGACTTTCTGCAAGTTCTGATTTTGGGACAGGCTCCAGGAAAGCCCTCATGTGCACAATGTGCACAGTTTTGAAGTTTCTGGTTGGCAGTTCTGGGCAGCGGGGAACTTGCCCTGTCGTGTTCCCGACGAATTTCAAGGAGGTGATTCCCGGGTTGGGAGGAGCCTTGTGGTGCGGTCCAGACATCAGTCTGTTCTCGCCTATCCTTGCCTGGCCCTGCTTCTGCGAGTTGCCCTGACGCCCCACCGCCCGCCCCACTGTCCATGGTGGAGGTGGCTTTTCCCGATGTTTTCTCAGGCACTCACCTTTGTGTGCCAAGATAGGCGTGTTCTTTGGCTCCTCTCCCAGATATTTCAAGGACTCAGCAGTGGTCCTGTATAGGCGTGAGGCGGTCACCGAGTACCGTCAGAATAAACACCGGGGCCTCTCTTCGGAGTTTGTGTGGTCTGCGTGCCTCGCTCTCATCGATCAGCTTCAGCTGCTGTGTGGCCCTTCCCAGGAGCCTCGCGTGTGGGGAGATGTGTCCTTGGGAGCATTTGCAGTGAGCTCTGTATCTCTTGTCGGTTCCCACTCCTGGAGAGAGCTGCTGCTTGGCCACTGGGCAGCTCTCTGCACTTATTGCTGTCCTTTTCCTCCCAGTACCCAGAGACTGGTGTTCTTCCTGAAGGTGGTCCTTCTGGGTCCCATAAAACGGATGTGTCCCAGCAAGCTACCTGTCCAGCATCACTGGAGAAGGTAGAAAGGAGAGTAATCACATGGCGCTTAATGTACGTTTCAGAAACAAGTCTGGTTTGTTTTTTTTTTTTTTGCATGGTAAAAAACAGGTTCCAAAGCACGCAGACGTATATATAGTTTCTGATGAGCTCTTGACCTTCATTCTTTAGGACACGTGACCTTAAAAGCCCGATAATCCCCACATACTGCCAACTGAAGTTGGTTATTCTAAATAAATCTAAAATGTCATTCTACAGCATATTAAAATATTGGACCAATTCTCTTTCTCTATAGTCCATTTAAAGATCCTTTCTATTCCTGATTAACCTTGAATTTTGAGAGCATCTGACATCTACTCTATGAGAAGTGAAGTCTTTGCCCAAAAACTTGTATGTCATATACACACATATATGGTACATGTCAAATGTTGTCGTGTGTATGTTTAACGGTTCCTTTCCTAGTCGTGCGATCTGACTTTAACTCCTATGAGCTTCACGCGCTCCATCTCTGAATAACGGAAAAGCCGATGATACGCAGAGGCTTAGGGACTCAGCAAAGTTCAAGAGATGCTCGTGTTTTATTCCTGTCTGTTGATCTGCGTATGTATGCGTGGCATTTGTGAGTGTGCCGTATGTCGTGAGGACACACGCACCGTCAGGGACAGGGACACAGCCACATGTTAATGTTGGCTGGACGGCCACGTAGGGATCCAGCGTTCTGTAAGGAGCATCAACCTGAATCAGAGCTCCAGCAGACGTTACTAAATACTGCCCCCCTTACCAAAGAATTACAGTACACCGTTCCCGAATGTGTGAATCCAGTCTGGACGGTCCAGACTTTGTCATTGTTTTCCCTGGGTTTTCTTTACATAAGCGTGTTTCTTTGTTCACCCAGACAATCGGGAAACCAAACTGAGGAGCGGCAAGAGGGAGGAGTGAGGTGAAAGACGGTATCACACTGTTTTCATAGGAAGAGGCAGGCCCTAAACCCACCCGGAGACATGAATGAAATCACTGTGGTTTCAGAAGGATTTTTCTCAATAAATGGAGCTTTGTTTGTTTTCTGTTTGAGCTGTGTTTCGTGTTTGTGGAGCAGGGAGCTGTGTTTTCCTCGCGTGCCTGATACCCCTGCTGTTCGTAAAGGTGTCCAAGGGAGCCACAAAACCTCATGCGTTCCTGTCTCTAGAGGACCCTGGTTTTCTCTTCTCTTTGGTTTTCTCTTCGGGAGGTGGGAGCTTTGCCCGTCTTTATGCCGTGGCTCTGAGCGAAGGCCTTCCAGGCAGCTGCTGCGTGCGGCAAGAGGGAGGATGCCTTTTATTCCGCTGGGGAGCAAAGAGCAAAGGCAGACGGAGGGCCCAAGGTCCGCAGAGGCTTGTGACAAGGCTCTGGAATGCGGAGGTCGCCTGCTTCTGTTTAACGAGCTGCTGCCGCATTTCTAGCCCGCCTTGTCAGAGCCCGAGCCCTGATCACAGCCCGTCAGCCTCTTGGGTCGGCTGTAAAAGGAACAGGAGAGTCCCAGTAGCTTAGCACTCAAGCCGGTTTCATCCGTGCGAGCATCCTGCATTCTCATGGAGTGTGCAAGGCCCCGCACGGGTGAACGACAGGACAGCGAGTGCAGCTGGCCTTATTGGGGCGCAGGTGCGGACTGCCTTCATGGGAGGGCAGGAAAAAAGAAAAGATTGGTCTGGTCTGGCATTGTGTTGGTTGGACGTGTTGTGTTCCAGAAAGTACCGCAGGACTATAAATAGTGACCCATTGCAGTGCGGTAATTTCCTCCTGTTCGTGCAAAAGCCTCTGAGGGAATGGGAAACCTCTGTCTTTCTTTCATGCCCCTCCGCTGGACTTGGAGTGGGCAGGGGGGCGCTTCTGAGCCAAAGCTGGCCCCCCGCCACCTGTTTTGTGAACCACCACCACCTGTTTTGTTGAAAGACGCCCGTGGCCGCTTGAGGACAAGTCCGTGGCTGTGTTTGCCAGCCGGCGGCAGAGTTGAGTTCTTGAGATACTTGCTGGCCCACGGTACAGCCGAAAATACTGGTTATGTGGTTCTCTGCAGAAAAGTTCTCGCGGCACCTGGAAGACCCTCACTGCACTTGGCGTCCCCTTTCTCCGAGTCTCCTCGCGAGTTTGACCTCGGCGGCACCTCACCTGGCGCGTCCTCACCGGGATGGCTTTTACTAGGCACCCGTGGCCGTCCGGTCCTGGAAGCGTGGCCACCCAAGCCACAGGACTGAGTTTGGATTTTATTTAGTTTTAGTGACTTTAAATGTGAATAGTTCCATATGGCGATTGGCTCCTCAGTTGGCATGTGAACGGGGGCTGTGCCTGCTTCGCCCCCGGGGTCCCGGCGGGCTGGCTGAGTCTGCTCCCGCGGCAGTGCTCCCGCAGCAGTGCTCCCGCGCGCCGTGCTGTATTGTGAAGCGCGAGGGACGCTGTCTTCCTTTTCTTTCTTTTCTTTTCTTAAAGATTTCATTTATTGAAGAGAAAGACCACGAGAGACAGAGCATGAGCAAGCAAAGTCCCCACCGCGCAGGGAGCCCGATGCAGGGCTCGATCGGAGGCCGTGACCTGAGCCGAAGGCAGACGCTCAACCCACGGAGCCCCCAGGCGCCCGGTTCTTACCTTTCTTGTGAGAAGATGGAGCGTTGAGCTCTTGTAGTACTTTGTCCGCTCTCTCTTACTTCCTGCTCTCTCTGTTATCACCGTCCTTCTACTTTGGGGGCCCATTTCCCAGGCTGTGTTTGCTTGACTGCTTGCTTTCAGGTCTTGACTCAAGAACCTTTACCGGTCGCTTTTCCTGATGTTTGCCTTTTAGGTTCAGGTTTTCGGTGTCCTTGCCTTTGATCCTACCCATTAGCCCGGCGTGCACTTCAGCTTTCTTAAATTGCCTTGCTGGGGCTTGACTGGTGTTTCAGATTCCGAAAATTTGGGTCTTACATCAAACCCCAGGGAAAAAAAAGTGCTTGTGTTCCATTGAATATGTGTTGGACCTTGTCCTTCAGTCCGCGAAATCTAAACATTGTATTTGAGTTTCCATTCCTCTTGCCTCTCCGCAGCCCCTGGTGGCTTACTTGTGCGCATCTGTGTTACGCCGGCCTTCTCTTCAGCTCTCTGTGTGTTTGTACTCCCGCCATTGGTGTCTCTAATGGCAGCCATCTTTTTTGTTGCTCCTTCCAATTTTAAGGCTCTCCTTGGTATTTTCTCAAAAATCTGCCTGGCCATTTTTATCTTGTTCCTTACACATTTGTTCATTCCTTCTATTTTTTTAAAAATATATTTAATATGTACTTATTTCATAATCTGCTTTGATCATCTCCATGTCTGATATCTTTTGGGGTTAAATCCTCCCGTTTGATTCCAGTGAGCATCACACGTGGTGGGTGGAAGTCATGCATTTTATGATTTTTTCTTATGCTTCTTTTTTCACTGGAAACTACCTCTGTGGGATTTTTATGAGGCTTGTGTGGGGGGCACCTCCCGCCCGGAGAATTTACGTTTGCTGCTGATGCCTTGGAACATTTCAGAGCTGAAGGTTTCTTTCAACAGAATGTCTTCTTGGTGCTTCTCTGGCCACTCGGGGAGTTTCCTGGCCGTTCCTGCCTGAGGTCAGCTCGTTTGTGTTTAATAGCTGAGATCTCAAGGCACTGTGTTTTGGTGGTTTGTGTGTGTGTTTGGGATCTTTCCGGAGGGTGTGTTTTGTGTTTTGATTGTAACCCTCGTTGTTGACCTCCGTGCAGAGCCAGAGAGCAGCTCCTTTGTCACTTAGGAAGAAGCCACGCGTAGGAGGTAGGTGTGCTGTGTGACACGATGCTCCCTGTCCCGGATGGGATTCAGTTCCTTTCTCCTGCAGTGTAAGGACACAGATGTGGGCGGACGTTGTGCTGATCTCGGGGAAGCCCAAAGTCTGCCCTCTCAAGCACCCCAGCACCCACACACGCTTTTGTAATCACCCGGAACATGGGAGCCCAGCAGACAAGGTTTGCTGAACGCATGCGTCACGGACGTAAGCGATTCATTCAAACTGGATGAGCCCCTCCGTCCTGTGCTTGTGGTGAAATTGGTCCTAAGTTTCCCAGTATCTGGAAAGCACGGAATAGGGCACGAGTGCTTTCCTGGGGGGGCAGATGTATTTCATCGAATTGGTTTTATGCCCGCGAACTGAGAAATCTGTTGGTAAGCTGATCTCCTTGATGGAAGGATCAGACGTACACACAGAAAAACTTGCGTTTGTTTTAGGGACCCACTTTAGAGCACGGCCCAGCATGCAGACCACTGTAGAATGCTGGTCCTGTGTGTCTGGGACATGTTCAGAACCCCTCACCCTGACCGAAGTTTTCCTCTAGTCAAATGTCATCGGGTTTGCCAACCCAAAGATGACTTTGCTTCTCTGTACAAAAGCGAGTTGTCTTAAACATTACTTTGGGGCACTGAAAATTTTTTATCGCTCTCAAGCTTAGAGAGATATCCCCTAATTATCTTTCTGTTTGCATACTTCAAGCCAGGAGATGGATGGATGGATGACATTTTACAAAACAGCCTACATGTCCGCGGAGATTTTTTTTTCCTATTAAGCTCTAAATTCGAGTCACAAAATTAATGTACCTGGTCTTGGGAAATTTGCCAGAGTCCAAATACTGTATTATATCTGTATTTGTATGTGAATTGATCAATGTCTGTTTCCATCTTTTTTTTTGCATTTTTGATGAAAGCTGATTTAGAGACCATAGACTAATCGGACGATGTTATGTGTCTGTGTCGTTTCTCTCTCTGCTTGTCCTGAACTCTCACTGAATGGTGGACAGACACACTAAGCAAGGCTGGGTGGGAGCTCACCCATTGGATCCTTTGCTTCAGAGTTCCCAGCTTTGATACTAAGAGTCACTGCTTTTAACAAGGTCCCCAAGTGTTTCTGACCATCAGGCAAGTCACTGAAACACTATTTTAGGGAATTCACTCCCCATTAACCACACACTCCATTTACAAAATGATCTCAGTGCTTGTGGAAATAATTTTTTTCCCATTAAACACCAAAGTCAAGATACTAGCTAAATATATTTGGCCTTTGAAAATTTGCAGATTCTCAAAGAATTATGAATTTATAAACAATCTTTTCATCTGTATATATAATGTTGAAACTTGTGTTTTTTGTTGGTTCTCTGTCACTTTTTTTTTTTTTAAGATTTATTTATTTCAGAAAGAGAGAGACCGTGTGTGAGTGGAGGCAGGGGAGAGGGGGAAGCCGACTCCCCGCTGAGTGCAGAGCCCTCTTTGGGGCTCCATCAATGGCCCCTGAGATCACGACCTCAGCAGAGCCCAGAGTCTGACACTCAACCGACTGAACCACTCAGGCACCCCTCAATCACCTGTTTTTAAGCTCTTACCCATGTGGGACAAGAAAAGCACCTTACTACTTGAAACCTTGTTCTCCTCATAATGCACGTTATTTACTGGCTTACAGATCTCTGTATGCTTGCTGCTTCTGAGACATAGACATCTGGGTACACGGGGAGGAAGTAACAGCTCAGGTCTCAGGCTCTCTGTGGTCCTCGGCTCGTTGTCCCCCGAGTCACTGGCCGGCTGAGTGACTAGGGGCAATACGTGAAGCTCTTGGAGTCTCATTTCCCTCTTCGGTGAAGTGAAAGGAGTGATCCGACGGCTCGCCACGGGGTGACACTTAGGTGATTTACATAAACGCTCTCATGGTGTTTAGCCTTCAAGAGATGATTCGGTCTCTTGCTGTGATGGTGAACGCTGCTCTGGTTTTCATGTTGACGAGCATCACTGTTATCATTAGAAGACGTGGCAGTTGTCTGCGACGATGGCAGGTTGGGGGTCGTGTCTGAAGGTACGCACAGCGCCACACTGGCTAGCTGAGACTTTTGCACAGTGTTGGAGGAGACAGCACAGAGACGAATTTATGACCCTGGGGCCCTTGAGACACCTCCTTTCTCCCCAATGGACACATCGTGTCTAATCCAGTTTTGAATGTCTCAGTTCCTAGCAGTGATCTAGTAATTCGTACACATTTTTAGCCTGTTTTACTAACTTTTTGTTTGAAGGATAGATAAAAATGTAATGACCCAATTTATATGGGGAAGTTCCTTGCTTAGTTTTTCGTTTGTTGGGAGGGAAAACTCAAACATCTATCAATAGATAATGGTAAGTGTGGAATAGACCTATAACATGGGATACAATAAGTATAACATTTAAAAGTAATTCACTGTACATGTGAAAAGGTATCAGTCAACTGCATAATAAAAACCAAGTTGTAGGAGAAGATTAAGTCTGTACCATTCACGGTCACTAAAGATGCACAGAGCACTGTATTCAGGAAGAAATTCCTTTTTTTGCTGTTTTTAAAGATTTTATTTATTTATTTGAAGACAGAGATCCACAAGTAGGCAGAGAGGCAGGCAGAGAGAGAGGGGGAAGCACGCTCCTTGCTGAGCAGAGAGCCCGATTTGGGGATCGATCCCAGGACCTTGGGATCATGACCTGAGCCAAAGGCAGAGGCTTTATTTAACCCACTGAGCCACCCAGGAGCCCCACCTTATTTTTTTTTGTATAGATTTTATTTATTTATTTGTCAGAGAGCATGAGCAGCAGGCAGAGCGAGAAATAGACTCCCTGCTGAGCAGGGAGCCCGATGCGGAACTCGATCCCAGGACTCCGGGATCATGACCTGAGTCAAGAACAGATGCTTAACTGACTGAGCCACCCACACGTTCCTAGAACTTCCCTTAGAAGAAGAGTCTACCTATGTGTCACATTCTTTTTTTTTCCCTTAAGACTTTATTTATTAATTTGAGAGAAATGTCAACTCGGGAGGGACAGAGGGAGAAGGAGAAGCAGACTCCCCATTGAGCGCGGGGCTCAGGGCAGAGCTCAATCCCAGAACCCTGAGATCATGACCCGAGCCGAAGTCAGATGCTGAACCCGGGCACCCCTATGCATCAGATTCTTGGGGTAGTTACAAGGAGCAAGAGGAGAGGTCCTGGGATAAAATGTGGTCATGGGTGACTTCATCTTAATGTGAAATGTTTCATGCTCTTTTTAAATGCCTGAGCCAGACCAAAAGTGACCTCTGTTGTTAATTCTGGGTGATGTAGGTATGGGCATTATTTAAATATGTTTTATACCCCATTTTCTTTTATTAGAAATAATAAGACAAACCTTGAATGAATTAAAAGTACACTCCCAGAAGATGATGTTGCTATTTAGAGAAAAGCACCGCTGCGTTCCAAGCGGAAATGTTTCCACTGTGTTTGGAAAAATAGACTTTTTTTTTTTAATCTGCAGAAAAGACCCATCTTCTCATTCCCAGGTCATGTAATATAGTCCGATCACAGCCAGTTAAATCCTATACGTGATTTTTTCTCTGAAGGAACGGAAGCCTCAGAAAATTCATAGCATATCGATCACCAGCATGAGGCCCTGAGATTCCTTCTTGACTCCAGCGGCTTCCAAGGGCTGCCGCGGGTGTAGGTCGTGGTGCACTGTGATTCGGGTGCGGGCAGAAGATAACGGGGCATCTGGGAATCGAACTTCCCATCACTGTCCGTCGTATTCCCTCAAGATTCTCAGGGAGAGGTAGGCCGTATTATTCCCGTACAGAACTTCTCTCCTCCCAGCTATTCACAACGGTCAGCCTTGCATGGTGAGAAAGGAGGAGCGAAACTTTAACCAAATTAGTGTAATAAAAAATTGAAGCAGAAGAGGCATCTTTTAAGTTCACTCTGTTTTGAGATCCTGTCTATCGTCCTATGGTGGCGGCATTGTTCCCTGGATGATTCTTCGGTTTCCATAATCATCTTTTAATCGGGAAGGATGATCGCTGTGCACACATAGTCTGCCAAACAAACGGCGGTCTTGCGCGCACCTACGCGTGCCGTAGTGTTTTACGTCTCGTTCCAATTCCCGTTAGTTAGCGTGCGGTGTAGTGTCAGTTGTGTGCCTGCAGAGTGGGGACTCCGCACGCACCCGTCACTCGCTGCTCCTCGCGGCCAGGGCCCTCCTTCCTCCCCGTCGCTGTTTCACCTGCCCCCCTCCCCTCCCGTGACCGTCAGTGCCTTCTCTAGGGGGAAGAGTCAGCTTCTCGGCTTGCCTCCCTCCTCTCTTTCCCCTTTGCTCATTTGTTTCTTAAATTGCACACGGTGGGGATCAGGTAAAAACGCGTCCCCGGCTGACTCGTGCACTTCTCTCACCGCCGGCTTAAAGGCACGAACCTGTGCCGGGCACCGTGTCCCCCATCGACTTGCCCGCAGGCACGGACGCGTCCTGCGCGGCCCGGTGCCCGTGGCTTGGCCTGGCGTGGTCTGAGAGAACCGTCGGGTCCTAGCGGTCACCCGCACCGGTGCCGGAGGGACCTCAGCTGCAGCGGTCTGCAAGGGCGCCGTCAGTTCGCCCTCTTCCAGGCCAGGCCGCTTCTCGCGCCTGCGTGGGGCCCGTCACCGCGGCCGAAGCGCAGGAGTGCGGCCGTTGGGGTGGGCGGCCCCCGCCCCTCTGTCTCGGGGGTCACTCCCCGTTCTTCCGCGCCAAGGGCGTCTTGCGGCTGGAATCCAGGCTCCTAGTCCGCGGCCTCCAGATGGGGGATCGGCGCCCTAGCGCTCACCGGCCGCCCCGGCACGTAGAGGCAGAGCTCTCTGTCGCCGAGAAGAGAAGAGAAAGGCGGAGAGGTGTAAGGAGGAAGGACGTGGCCGGGACTAGAGAGATGTAAGCTGCACGGAGCTTTCGGCCCCACGGCAGGCACTCGGACACGAGGACACGGGAAGGGCCGGCAGCCAGAGAGACGATGGGGCCTGCACCCCACGTCCGCATGGGCTAGTGTTCTCCCAAGAGGCAGCGTCAACTTGAAGGTGATCCTCTGCCAGGGCCTCCAGGAGGAGCCTGGTGACCGTGCGGCCTCTGTGACTGTGTTCTGGTACAAGTCCTGAGACTTACCTGTTCCAGGGTCACCGGCACAGGAAAGCGTTCCTAATAGAGCCCCGTAGGCTTTCCTTTTCAGGCAGCACAAAACGCACGGGCCACACTCGGACCCTGGGAACGCGCGTTCCGCACTGGGATCCTACAAATGCGCAGTCCGCACTGGGGTCCGGCCCTGTTCCCTCTCCCATCTCCCCTCCCCCGTGTGGCTGCCCTTAGGAGGCGGAGCCAGCCATGGTCTCCTCCGAGGGTGGGCCTTCCTGGTTCCTGCGGCTGCCCTGCAGGAGGAGGCTCCCCCCCCAGGAACGCTTTCCCTCCAGACACCTGCCCGGCTTCCCCCTTTATCCCGACTCTCAGGTCCTTCTTTCCTCTGCCTGCACTCACCCCAGCACGCTCCTGTCCATAACCTGGCAGGGTTTTCCCCGCGGCGGCCCTTACCACCTGCCCTACCGTGTTTGTGTTCACGGGTCGTTTGTCCCGTCCACGCTGCAGTGTGCGCCCCGTGACGACAGGCTTCCTCTGGGCCGTTCGTTGTCATCTTCCCGCGTCCGGGTCTGCGCCTGCCCTTAGTACGTTCTGAGTCCCTGCGAACTTGAACGCACGAATGGCTTTTTTCTTCCCGTAAGTCAGAGAACTTGGATTGAAAGAGAATCTTTCAGGAGAGAATAGAAACGTTTGTTGTATGAAAAGAGCAAAGGGAGAAGGGACAACGTGAACCCAGAGTAACGGAACGACGGGGTGGCGGCACCCGGAGCTGCGGTGGTCCTCAGTGTGCCCACGAGGGCAGGGAGGCCAGCAAGGGAACATGCCCTCCCGAGCCCACATCGTCCAGTACAGCCCGACCAGCCCCGGAACAGCCTTCCGACTGTGCAGAGTATAAACCTGCCTCCAAGACGCGGAAGGAAAACATCCCGGTGAGCCGCCGGGAGTCCCAGCCCTTAGCGCCTGCATGTTGGCCCGACACGGTGCCGGACACTCATCATTCTCTCTTTAAACGTGTTTCTCCAAGACGACGTAAACGCAGAGAGTAGGACAGGCTGCCAGTTTGTGTTGTGTTTTCTGACGGGTGAATGGCTGGTGAAAAAGCTTTGGCTTTAGCAATGAACCTAGCATTTATTTATAGCTAAGTTTGAGTGGGCAAAAATACTCATGTTTTCACAGCAGAGCATGGGAGGAATAAGGATAAATAAATGTTAGAAATAAAAAATTAACAACAACAGCTTGCATTGGGAGGGAGGATTTATTTAGGACTGCAGAAAAAAAGGAACAAAATATTGGATAAACAATGACCCAATGACTACATCAGCCCAAATGGTATTTCGTGAGGTCAGTTTTAAGTGTAGGTGAAGCAAACAAAGATGATTTAAAGTTTAATCATGAAAGGGTATAGGGACACTAAGCAAGCTACCATGTTGACCAAGGCAGCCTCACTTATTGTCACGCTGGATGACATATTTCCGTCGCTGGCCCCTGTGGGTGATTTATTCGGAGAAGTCAGACTTAGCGTGCCTGGCCCATGCGTTGCCTCAGATGCAAACATACCACTCCCTGACTCCTGCCTGTGGTTCGGATGTATCACGAGCGTCATCTAAAACCGTACTTGGTTACGAGCAAATAAAATCCTCACACGTTATATTTACCAGGGTTTCGACGAGAGATGGTTTTCAGTGCCTTCCCCGTTTGCGGAATTGTGACACAGATCCTCCAGCGGCCCGCCAGCCGCGGGTGCTTGGCCAGATCAAAGCCTGCTCTCCCGCGAGGTAAAAGGACAGGCATGTCCCACCACCACTCCCTTTGACAGCTCAGGTCCCCGGGAAACCTGCCTCTTCTCCAAGTCTCTCCCAAAGGTCTCTGGGACTCAAACGGCCACCTGGCTGGTCAGTGCCTCCTTCCTCTCTTTCAGGTTTGAACTGTTTTTTTGCCATTTGCTCCTTCTGAGAAGCTCAGTGATGTCGGCTCTCCTGTCTGCCATTCCTTATGCCTTCCAGAAGCTTTCCACCTCCCTGCTCACAGAGCTTTTCTCCAGAGCGGTCCCGTTAACTTTCTGGCCATTGTCTCTGCCTCCCTTCTTTCCCCATGCTGATCCATCCCAAAGAAAGCCCAAAGAGTTTGCAGAACTAAGTCTTTAGTTCTGAACCCGGGGTGCAGACTCCTGATTTCAGCTTGACATGGAGCATTCCTTTTCCCTCATTCACACCCGCCCCCACAGGTCAGAACCCCACGGAAATCTGTCCTGTTTCCCGGCACAGAGGGCATGTTCCCACGTCAGTGCCATTCATCCGGCTGTGCCACATTTCTGAGCGTACCTTGACTGACCGCATCATCATAGTCTGCACTGCACCTTACCCCATGGTGCCTGTCTGCCTCGCGATGGCTACACACTACAGTGTGTGTGTCCTTACACACACGCACTGTGTCATCTGCCCAGTACTGAACAGAATGCCTGGCCCCATAGTAGCTGCTCAATAAAACATTGATTTTCTCTTGATCCAGTAGGTAACGTTCATTCCCCCCAAAGTGCTACGTATCCCTGATTACTTTCTCCGTAATGAAATGCCCTGTGTGATGTTACCAAGGCTTTAACTAGTGACCCGTTTAAGTGGGGAGTACCTACCATAGAAAACCGCTTTATGCTAAACTCATCAGATGATGAATTCGTGTATTCTCTCTTAGATGGGTTAGTTCCGCCTTAGTTTGGTTCCTTACTAAATAAATTCAGTATGTTACCCTGAAAATGTTGGACACTGAGACTGGGTGATGGTGAGAAATTTGGGGTCTGGAGCACTTTCAGGACCCCTAAGCAATATCACGTAGGTGGGTCCTTGGGTCAGAAGAGCCATGAAGGAACTGAGCATTTTGCACTGTTGCTCACTGCTCTAAACCTGGGGCCTTCCAGGAGAGGCATATCTAAAACTACCAGGGGGCTCAGCACAGGTTTGAATACACAGCGGGACTAACCGGCTGTTCGTAGTAAGCAGTGGTGTTTAAGCTCTTCTGTTTTGGGGTCAGTATTATTACAGCTCATTGCATTTTATTAATGGGTGTGGTGGGGGGGGCTTATGTTACCCTTCAGATTCTCCTCTGGAGATGACAAGCTACTTGTTATTGTGGCCAACTTCTGTTTGGAGAGAGAGCACTTTTTGATGAGGTCTTGGAAGTGTAGGCTGTGTAGGAGCTGAGAATTAATTCTGTTTCTTGGAAGTGTAGGCTGTGTAGGAGCTGTAAGAATTAATTCTGTTTCTGAATGAAAGACAAATCCGTGCAATGAATTATGACCCATTAAGAGATACAGTAACTTGGGGACATGAGTACTTTCTTTTTAGCGCATGTCTACCGAATCTCTTAGCCAGTGCGTTTGTATACGGTGGTGAACAAATCATTGAATAAAGCTTTGAAAAAGATTGATACTGTAGGAAAACAGGCTCATAGTTACATTTATATACCTGGAATGGGATATAAAGTTTATATTGTATTCGCCTGGATGAACGCCATTCTAAAAGTTGAGTAATCCGATAGCACGTAATTAGTCATTACCTACTGTGCCAAAGAAACTGGAAGTACAGACATCCGCGGTGTTGGACAGGTCAGCTGCACCGAAATCCTGGGTCCGTGACTGTAGTCTTAAAGAGCGCATTGCTGGATTCGAGGGCGGCCTTCTACGTCGCATACTTCCTCATTGTCACACTGGCACTTCTAGTCGAGGGAAATGTATCAAATTTCCCTTCCTACAGAGAGTTACTCTGTGTGTCTGTACACGTGCGTGTACTTTGTATTTTGGGGGGTCTGATATCTGTATTATGCTTTCTAAAAGTGGGGGAAACCTGTAAAAGTCTTGACTCTTTCTTGATTGTTTCAGCAGAGTAATAAGTATGTTTCCCTGGCCACAGCTCTTAATACCGATTTCTTCCCGTGAGTGTTCGTCTTTCGCTTCCCGTTTCACGAGCCCTGCATCAACTCTGCACATTTTGGTATTTTTTTAAATGCATGGACTACATATTACAGAAAGCATCATCAGGTTACACGGATGTTGGAATGAGCTAATGAGCTACTGTTGTTCCAGAACAACAACTTACCGCTCCCCTCCGAGACTTGGTCATTGGAACTACAGCTCACTCACAGGACAGACCTTTCATTAGGGGGACGCAAGACGGGTTGCTCCTCTTCGCATGCCGACATTTCGCGGGAAGGGACTGAGTTAATGTCAGTGCGGCCCGTGGGTTCTGTTGTTTCAAGTTCACAGCACCCAGCTGTGACGAGTCCACGGAACGTTCCTCTGGGAATAGCTGTCCGCGGGCAGACGCTCCGTGTATAGGTACGGGATGGTCTCTGTGGCTGGGTCGTGATGAGAAGCATGAAGTCGTGCGCACGTGTTTGCCGGGAGGACACATTGGACGCAGTGTTAATGTGTGAAAAGGAGAGCGCCGTGTTTCATGGGTCTTAGCTGTGACTCGGAATTAGGATCCATTCCGCCAGCGGCTCTTTTTCCAGTGTCTTGCCCGTGACAAGGATTTCTCAAGCATGCATTTTTACCAGCTTGGGTCCACCACACCTTCCCCCTCTCACCGCCTCGTACTGTTACCACGTCTCTGTGCTCCTCCAGCGGCTCTTATCTTCATGGAGGCCTCTTTCTTCCGTCCTGAGCGTTCATTCTGAAACGGTGCTCCCATTCTCCCCATCCTGCCGGGGCCTCTGCTTCTCTCGTGGTTCTTGCTCGGAAGCAGGTGCGTACAGAGCGCAGGTGCATGCGCGATGTCCACGGTGACCGCGGGTTTCAGAACAGCGTCCTGGGGTGGGTGGGAGAGTGACGCCTCCCCCTAAGACGGCCACATCCTAGTTCCTGGAGTCTGGAAGTCTGTTACTTTACATGCCAGAAGGGACTGACCTTGGAGATGGTTTCTCCTTTGTTGACCACAAAACGGGATCCAGCATGATGACGAGGATCCTGACAAGGAGAAGAGGGAGGCGGGTGCGGTGAGGGTGATGCACCGTCACAGGCTGGATCTCTCGCTGCTGGCTCTGAAGACGCTGGGAGGGGCCGTGAGCCGAGGGATGCAGGGATCTCCCGAAGCTGGAAGAGGCAGTGGATGGGTTTTCCCCTTAAGCCTCCACAAAGAACGCACACTTGCCGACGTCTGGATATTAGCCCCGTGAGATGCGGTGGAGATCTTTCCCCTCCAGATTGTAAGGCACAGTTTGGGTTGGTTGAATCCACTGAGTTTATGGTAATGTGGTGCAACAGCCGGGGGAAACTAGCCCAGCAGTCCGCTTTTGCGGGGACACATTTGTTGGGCTGAGTTGCAGGCATCCAGCTGAATTCTTGTTCTCTAATGGAAGGTGCAGATGGCGTGGTAACAGTGCCGCCATAGCCACGACCTACCTGCCTTTGCCCAGGGAGATTTTTTGAGACTGCTTCAATTTCCTTGCTGCTTGTGGGTCTGTTCATGTTTTCTATTTCTTCCTGGTTCAGTTATGGTAGTTTCTAGGTCTCTAGGAATGCATCCATTTCTCCTAGATTGTCAAATTTGCAGGCATATAGTTGTTCACAATATGTTCATATAGTTGTATTTCCTTGTGTTGGATGTGATCGCTTCCCCTTCATTCATGATTTTATTTATTTTGGTCCTTTCTCTTTTCTTTTCTTTTGGATAAGTCTGGCCAGGGGTTTATCAATCTTGTTAATTCTTTCAAAGAACCAGCTCCACATTGATCTGTTCTACTGTTCTTTTGGTTTTATTTCATTGTTTTCTACTCTGATCTTCATTATTCCTCTTCTCCTGCTGGACTTAGGCTTTCTTTGTTGTCCTTTCTCCAGCTTCTTTAGGTGTAGGGTTCGGTTGTGTATTTGAGACCTTTCTTGTTTCTTGACAAACTCTTGTATTGCTGTATACTTTCCTCTTCGGACCACCTTTGCTGCATCCCAAAGATTTCTTACGGTCAAAAGGAATGATGGTTATTACCACGCCCTGTATTATTATTGCAAGAGATTGTTGAGATATAACCTGTTCTGTGCGTTACAGTTCCGTTCTCATTGGGCTGCCTTCCAGATTTCCCTGAGTATTTTTGTCACAGTAAGCCTCATGCTTGGAACTACTGGCATTCTGCGCCGCCCCCCCCCCCCCCGCATTAGGGATGATGGATCAAGAAACAGTACCTGTGTATTTATACGCAGAGATGGGATACAATTATTTGCTACAACTATACATGTTTTATGGTCCAGATTTCTAAATCTGAGAAGAACCAAGTGCTTGAATAAACTTAAGTCAAATATTGGCCCTTTCAAATAAAATTTTTAAAATAAACCATTTATTGCTAGGAAGGGTGAGCGATACGTAGTCTGATGTTGGTCTTGTTATACTTTTAGCTGCCTCGATGGTTAGATGCATGGATGGATGGATAGAGCCAGCATATTCATTGCTCTAAGCTATAAGTGAAAGATAGATGTCATATAGTTTTTATACATGCTACATGAATCTTTCATTTTTACACATAAGATTTAATTTGGAAACAATATGTTCAGGCCCAAACTGCCTTCTATATTTTAGTTTTCAACATTTCCATAACTTGTATCTATTTTATTTCTAAGCATGGAAAGCATCGGATTTGCAGATGAATTTTCTTTGATGGCAGCCAAATTAATCCCAATGCAAAGTAATCATCTGTCTTTTAGAACAGGCTGTAACCCTTTGGACTTGAGGCTTGGGAACAACAAATGAAGGAGGCAGGGAGCCAGGAAAGGAACCCTTTTGTATCCTGGATGCCCGGGTGTATCATTAGAAACACCTCGGAGACTGTTCATTTATTTGTATGAACAGCTTCTCCCTGCACCTCAAGAACTGAGAAACACCTGCTTTAGGAGAAATGTCAGCTTCCCCGGTGCTGTCAGCTCTGTGAGCAGACGAAAGCTCCTTCTTTCCTCAGCAGCTTACGGAAGGATTTGTGAATAGTGTGCTCATGACCTGCACACCAGCCTCATACTTACAACGTCTGGTGTGAAGGTTGTGATGGATTCTTCTTTTTATCTACCTGTTCTAGGAGGAGCTCATGTCTTTGCTTTCAGAATCTAAACTGTGGGCATTCACTTCTCGGTTTTATTTATTTACTTACTTACTTATTTATTGACCACAGGTCTTATAGCAATGTATTGAAAAATCAAAATATAAAACATATATTTAAAAAAAGTAAAACTATAACAACATGGTGGTTCTATGTCACCTCCCCATCAGGATGATTTAAGGAAATAAAAGGAAGAGGAAGAGTACAGATCAATAAAGACAAAGTGCCAGGCGCAGAGAGGGAAAGAGAAACGACCCCGTTTCTTGTTCGCTTCAGCAAACAACTCTTTCTTCAGGAGACACAGCTCCCTCTTAAGACCGTAATTGTATCGAAAGGAGAACAATTCTTTATGTTTCAGGTCATAGTCTCTAACAAAACCCTCACTTAGAAGTGGCTTTCCGGATGAGAATTCTCCCTAATTGTCTAGTTTGAAAGGGCAGCTAATGACAATATCCTAGTAATCTTTAGAGCAAGTTGAAAAAAGTTAATGAAGACCCATCATCTTCCTAATTGAATGGTTCCTAGCCTTCCTGTCTCTCTAGGCCATTCAGCCTTTGTCGGTTGGAAGTTTGCTTCCACTTTTGTTTTCTCAAAGAGCTTCAGTTATCTCCACACACAAGGATCCCTTGCTGGTGACCAGAGGAGCATGTCCCCATGTGAGTGACCTTTCATGTAGAGAGGACTGAAAAACCAAAGCATCGTCCAAAGGTGACTTGGGCTAGACTGACGTTCCAGTGCCATAGAGCAGGAATGATGGCCCGTGGTTATGAATGAAACTCAGGCTGGAAAAGGACCATCACCTCCAGTTCCCACAAGCTTGGGGCTTCTCTGTGAGTACGGGATTCCTTTGGGTCCCCTAAGTATACTGCTGAGCACCTCTGGATGTGTGATTGCTTCTCATTCCTCTGTCCTCACTTGAAAGAAGACTGATGGGTATCAACAGTGTTATTCCCAGTGTCTAGGCCAATCTGGGACTGAGTTTCTCTGTTGTATGAGCCCATGCTATAGGGACAAATCATCCATTTGCCGAATGAACTATGAAAAGCCAAGATTTTCCTTTTGTGAATGTGCTGGTATATCAGAGAAACGGATTAATATCACTGAAGACAGCATTCTGTATCCAGGCTGCATGGATTCAGGTCTCCATGTATTGGAAGAAAGATGAAATACTGTTGTCATTCTCAACAAACATTGAAAACCAAGTGTGCCCTTGTGTGCTCTTGCTGTTCCTTGAGAAGGTTATTATGGTTCAGGTCAAGAGTGGGAAGTTCATGAGAAATAACCTTTGGGTCCATTTTCTCCAACTCCACAGTACTGGCAATGAGTTCCTCTTCCCAAAAGGAAACCGAGAGTTCAGTAATGCCCCACAGTGGGTCGCAGTAAGTCGGTGTGGGCATGAGTCTAAAGGGGAGTGGGGATGAAGGACAAAATGGGAAACCGTGGACTCCCAGAAAACAAGGTGCAGGTGAGGAGCGCTGCGGCCCCCAAGTCCCCAGGATGGCTGGAGCGCTCAGGTTAGTCCGTGCTGGGGTCTGTCCTGTGGTGGCAGATTGCCGGACTCAGCATGAATTCTAGCACTGGAATATAATTACCGGGATGTGACAAATGGTGGAATTCACTGGAATGAGAGAATGGCATCTGTTAAGATCACTCTTGGCAAGGTTCCCAGCTTTTCATTACTTAAGAAAAATAATGATGTGGGAGCCATTTTGTGAAGAAAGAGAATTTGGAGCCACCGTTAACGATGGCTCTGAGCTGGTGTGCCTCCGGATACCTCGGAGACTGTCCCGCGAGGACTTCTTTGGGCCTGCATCAGCTACTTCTTGTCCCACTGAGGTACAGCTTTACTTTTCTTAGGTACGAAGTTTACTACTAGCCCTTAAATCCCTTATCACGTGGGGGTACAACTCAGCGAGGGAGTAAGTTAAAAGGAGGAAGAAAACTGGCAAAAGTTATGTTTTACAGTAACATACACACCCAGGACAGAGTGCAGTGAAGATTTAGGGGCAACTAAGAAGGTTCAAGTTTTCGGAATGGGGTCGATGTGTGCTCGTCCGCCTGTGCCCGCTCGAGGCAGTTTAAGTTCCTGTTCTCCCCACTCAGTGCCCAACACTTTGAGCTTTTTTTTCTTAAGAAAAGTCCTAAACAGGTTTGCCAGAGAAAATTCAGGATACCCAGTTAAATCTGAATTTCAGATAAATGTGATTTAATTAACACCTGCTCCATGCACTAACAACTAGCCACTGTTGATCTGAATCTTCAAATTTATTTTATTTTATTTATTTATTTCACAGAGGGAGAGAGCTCACAAGTAGGCAGAGGGGCAGGCAGAGAGCGTGGTGGAAGCAGGCTCCCCGCTGAGCCGAGAGCCCGACGCAGGGCTCGATCCCAGGACCCTGAGATCACGACCTGAGCTGAAGGCAGAGGCTTAACCCACTGAGCAACCCAGGCGCCCCGTGTTGATCTGAATCTTGAGCTTACTGTGATATCATATTTTTATTTGCCAACTCTGGCAACCCCAGCAGCGCTGCATGTTTCGTTTACGTGAAGGGACTCAGTGGACGACAACAAAGCACATTGACTTGCCAGCACGGCATAGCAACGGCTCAGCACGTGCGAAAACAGTCCAAAGGCACCTGTTTGAGGGGAAAACGTCATGTAAGTTTGGGAAATAGTATATATTACAATTCATCCTGCAAAATTCAGAATTCACATTAGTATATTTGAGTGTTTAAGAATTTCTAAACTTTGAAAAAAAAATTGTTTATAGTCCCAGAATTGCATAACCTTACTTTCCAGAGAACCGGATTTGTTGCCTTCGTTTGGAGGAGGGAGTGAGAGGTCACTCCTCTGTGTGTGTGTGCGTGTGTGTGTGCGTGTGTGTGCCTGCACACACATGCCTGCTCATTCTGTGTGTGACGTACCGCTCTGAAATGTAGGACGCAGGAATCAGTATGAATTCTGCAATTATGATTTCACTGCTTTATTCCAACACAACATTGAAAAATATCTAGTGCCTTTCATGGGTATTTTACCATGTGTCTCCTGAAGTATTGGCGCTCAGTGTTGAAAGGGGAGGAAATGTTCTCATCTGCGTTTGGAGTCATTCTCAGGACTCCTGAGACCTACTGAATATTCAGCTTGTCCCGAAGATTCCGTACAGTGTACGGTGAGAAGATTATGTCTACAGTCCGTGGTGAGAATATCTCCTAAGGAGAACACGGGGAGCATTCCGAGTCCTTCTCAGGGACGACAACGTGTCACGCCTCGGAAGACTCGACTTTCCCCTTGTCTTTGTCTCTCCGCCCCTCTTCCTTCTCCCTCTTTCCATCTCCCCCCTTCCTTCTCATTCTCTACGTCCCTCTTTCTCTCCTCCCATCCTCTTCTCCCCTTCCCCGCCCTCCCCGCCTCCAGACATCCTCCTCAGTCTCCCTCCTCTCTCCCTCCCTCCCTTTCCTCTGTCTCTCCAGCCCTGTGCAGTGGAGGGATGCCCCTGGCTAGAGAAGAGACTTACAGTTTCCCTTCCTGGAGGGCCTTCAGACTCACCTGCTTCTTCCTTTCCCCTCCCCATTCTCCCTCCCCCCAACCCAGGCTTTTCTTTACAGCTCTCTGAGTGCAAGGGTGTTACTAAAAAGTTTCAAGAAGGTAATGATGCCCAAGTATGTTCTTACAGACATGAGAGTAGATAAAGAATTGGGAGTCAGTCCTGTTCATTTCCAAGTGAACTGTTGGGTTTCTGGTTTTGTTTTGTTTTTTCCTTCTCTGGTACTTTTTGGAAGTTTGTAGTGTAGCTCTTCATAAATTTGGGAGGTTTTCACTTCTGGGGTGGGGGAAAGCATCGAACATTAGACTCTTGAGTAGGGTCATTGTATGGTACGCCTTCATTCTGCTCTCTTTGCCTGGAAGGAAGGAGTGGATATTCGAAAGGTGTAAAGAATAATTTCTGGGTTCTGCGATTCTTGTTAAACTCACCGTGTCCCAAACTACATCCATTTTATCCTCCATCTACCCTCCTTTTTCTGTTCCTGATCTCAGCTGGGGAACAGCGCTATCTTAGACATCAAAGACAGAAGCCTGAGAATCACGTATTGTTTATAAAGGCACTGCTACGTGGCCAGATTTGTATACAAAGTGATATATTTAGAAAGTATAAATATTTGTGGAATATTTGTGGGATATGTGGCTTATTTGTGGAAGCATGAATTTGCTAAAAGGCAGGATTTTGCCTTTTTCTCTGAGTTGTAGTATTTAACAATAGAGTCACCTCCTCCTTACGGTGGCACTTGGGTGTATCGTTTTTTGAAGTAATGTCTTGGCCCAGCAGGGAGCTTGATCTCAAGACTTGGAGATCCGGAGGCACGTGCGGTACCGTCGGAGCCCGTCAGGTTCTCCACCTGGGTGTGTCGCGAAATAGTCCACTTACCTACACGAAAGCCGACCCAACACGGAAGATGGCACTTCCCGAAGTCTGGGTGAAGTGTTACGTAACTCGCGTACAAATTAACTGGAAACCGTGTTTCAGCCATTTATGGGCAACAGCCTCCACAGAGTGACATTTTTAATCACTTCACGTTCATCCTGCGGATAATGAAATTTACCCGTTTCATGGCCTCGGCTCTTGCCTGATGTTTGGTTGGAAAGGAGATCCGAACGCAGCCTTGAGAGAGACACGAGATCCGACCACCCGTCCCTTGGGTGATCCTGAGAGCAGCGGCTCCTCTAGCAGAAAGGACCCGTAAAGGACTGAGAGGGACACGTGACACTCAGTTCATGGGCTCCGTTATCCTGGTGCAGCAACAGAGTGGGGGCTTGGAATTTCGATCAGAGTGGGAGACGAGGTATTCTGCAGCTCGGTGAGAGCCCCCAGGATGGGGACAGGAGGTAGTGTTTCTGTAAGGCTTGAGGGATGAAAGACGGCATCTAGAGAATGTCAGTCCTGTCTGCGCTCCGTGTCTCACATTAAGTCCTGCTGGTGGAGAGGACTCGGACCGTGGAAGGGAGAGGAGTGAATTGCCTGAGTTAGCATAACCGCCCCAAAGCATGTGCCCCTTCCCTCGGCGAGCCGGCCGCAAGGACTGTAGCGGCGTTGCCAGAACCCGTAGGACTCAGGCTCTTTGTGCACTGACCTGGGGGATGAACGTGGACAGGACTGAAGAGAACAGTGCCCAGGAAAACGTCGAGCATCTTGCCCGTAATTCCAATGCAAAACATATGACTGAGGGATGGATTTAGGATGAAAGGCATAAAAGTATTTTACCAGGTTCACTGAAGATACAGGTATTTTTGAGAACCTGAGATTTTGTAGGTTTATAAGTCTTATTTCAGTTATAAAAATTATTCAGCTTCAAGGAGATTTCGTCAGACTATCAAATTCATTTGAATGATTTAAATATTCATTTTATAAACGTTGAAAATAGTGGTTTTCGATGCGTTTTGTCTAGAGAAGGTTGACCACCAAGATCATCTCCACAACAGCGGTCCCCACTCAGACCCTGTTTTTCCTCCTCCAAGGTTATCAGAGGTCGGCATCTAGCCATGCCAAAGCCAGGACAGGAAGAGCCATTCTTGTCTGGTTCCTTCTTCCCTGTCAGCGCCCCCCGACCCGACATACTGCCATCCGTCACCCTGTGTCGTCCCACAGCTTTTTCTCAGGATTTTTTCTCCCTCGTCTCTTTCCCGGGTCCCTGAGGGACAGTGGCAGCCCGATAAGCTGGCGGAGCCGTGGGCTTGTTCCCGTCCAGCGCGCCCAGACGCCGGCCGCAGCCCCCGGACCCCAGGCCACACCATGTCCCGGGATCTGCACTTCTGAGCCCGCAGTGGCTCCCCTCGAGCCTCCCGAGCAGCTTCACAGGTCGGGGGCCAACCTCGCCCCCTGCAGTGCCTGCTGGCGTTCGCCCCCGGCTGTGTGTCTGCCCTCCCTGGGAGTCCAGGCCTTCGGAGGAGGTGTCCCGTTCGCCGCTGCGTCGCCTGCCCGGGGCGGCCCTCGGCCTGCACTCGCGCCGGGGCCTGTTGGACGGATCCGTGCGCTGCCGAGAGCGCTCCTGCTTCGCTGCGCCCGGTGCGCCGGTGCCTTGCCGCCCCGTGCTGGCGGCGCTTCTCCGCGGCTCCCGCTTCCGCCCCGCCCCAGAACCGGCCGCGTCTGCCCACGCGTTCGGTGGTCGCACCGGAGGGCGACGGTGATCCTGGCGTCGGGAGAGCAGGGCCGCGTGCTGCTGAACATCCCTGAGTGCCCGGGACCGTCCTCGTGACAGGCATCCCACGCCGCCCCGCGCGGGGCCCTGTGAGCTGCCGCGTGTAGAGACCCTGATGGGGAGGAATTGAACGTAGCATGACACCGTGGGAAAAGGGGGAAGTGCTTGCCGGCCGCGTGGACGCCAGTGCTCAGAGCGACACGTGAGCGGGGAGCAGTTGGTGGGCTCCCAGCGGGGGAGCGCCCGCCAGCACTGGCCGGGCTATGTGGCGTAAGAGACTGCCAAGAAGCGGGTTGGCAGCCTGCCCAGCGGCTGGGTGGAGAATCAGCCCTCGACAGCGTGGGGATGACTTGCCACCAACTGACCCAAGCGGTCTGTGCCTGCTAACCAGGGGCAGGGACAAAACGGCGTTTCTTGAAACAGAAGATCTTCCGGGGGTCACCCATGCCAGTGGATGGGCCACGGTGATTTGGAATTTAACCTCCGCGAGAGCCTCCAAGGGCAGATTCGGGCCGGTGCCCGGTTCCTGTTGAGCGCAGGGCCCGGGTGACTGTCGGCGGCGCTCCCATACTGCTTCTGAGCAGAGGGCGCGGTTAAATTCACCTTGGTGGACTTCTGTGGTTTCTTCTCTTTGATTACTAAACCATCACCGAGTAGATGTTCAGTTACAGCCAGTAGCAAATTTTATGGCCAAAATAGGTGGCAGGAGCAAGCGTTAAGTAGAGAGTGGAGACATTTTCATGCTGTTGAGTCATGATCAATGAGAAGATGGGGCAGTCGGCTTGCTGGAACGCTGTATGTGCAGCAGTGTGGAATTCCGTAGACCTGGGCACGTGTAGGTAGGCACATAAATATTTGTACAGGATTTGGCCTTTCGTTTCTTTCCTTTTGCTGGTTTCTGGGAGCTGCACTGAGGTTGACTGATGCTCTCCCTGTGTGCCCTATGTTCATATAGAGAGAGAAGGAGCTTCAGCCTGATCCACTAGCAAACTAAAACCATGCATTGCCCATGTGGTGGCTCCTTTGTAGTCGCTGTTCTTCTGGATATGATCGTCTAAGAATAGAAGTCTAGACTGGGTCCTGCTGCTCCTACAGTCACTGCTTTGAGGGAAAAGATAGACGATCTCCAGTGAATGACGTAGATCCGTGTGTGCCATGGTGGGTGGTCTAGTAATTAAAAGTCATGAATGCCACACCGTTTGGGAATTCATTAGACAAAACAGTATGTGGATGAAACCTTGTCGTGCCTGATGGCCACAGCTGTTTGATCGATGCGAGGAAACGCTTCCAACTTTCGGAAAAGGTGAAAAGAATTACATCTCTGGAAGTCTCGGGGT
Source organism: Taxidea taxus jeffersonii (assembly GCA_003697995.1). NCBI lineage: Eukaryota > Metazoa > Chordata > Mammalia > Carnivora > Mustelidae > Taxidea > Taxidea taxus. Next base: position 52,201 of record RCUC01167327.1, on the reverse strand, counting down.
CTGGCTTATTCTCACCTTTCTGAAGCTTGTTAAATCCATCTACTTCTGGGGCGCCTGGGTGGCTCAGGCCGCTGAGCGTCCCACTCCTGACCCCGGCTTGGGTCTTGATCTCAGAGTTGCGAGTCTGTGCTGCACATTGGGCTGCAGGCTGGTGTGAGCCTACTTTAAACAGAATAAGTCCCTCTACTTCTCAGATGGAGTGAGAACAGCACAGGCAAACATGAGAATATGGCAGCAGATTGTCTTAAAATAACTGTGCTCACATTTTCTTTATATCACCGTCCATTTTTTAATTTGTTTTGAGTGCTGAAGAATGTTTTGGCAGAAAAGCAACTGCAGGTTAAGTATTAAATAATGAATCCACATGGAAGTCTCCATCCAAGGGCCACCATCTTGAATGACCAAATGGGTGTTGCATTCTTTGTATTCATGGCTGAGATGTCAACCCGGCTACACTCAGAGTTGAGAGAGTGCTGTGAACAAAGGAAAGAGAAGAGAGGGCAGTCACAAAAATCAAAGTTTGGGTCAGATAGTTAAAACTCAAGAAACATGCATACATTAAGAACTTAAACTGTGGAACGCCACAGTTTTTTAAGCTTCTCCATCTTACGTTTACCACGTAACTTCAGATGGCCAGCCATTGATAAAGCACAGAAGTGATTTTATGTGTTGTAGCAGTTTTGAAAAGATCGAGCTAAACATGTTAATGGTATGAAGTGCATTACACTTGGTGCATAGACGGGATATAGTAGGTTTATTTCCACACGACTGACAACGTGTCCTCTGCATGTGGGCGTCTGCCTTGTTGGTGGAGCTGAGGTCCCGGTCTCTGCCGCTGTCCTTTTCCCTCGGGTCAGCTGATCCTCTGTGTTAAGTGTAAGTGCCTTCTATCTTTAGACCGCCAAGTCCTTGTGGTTTTGTGCCAATGATGTCATAAACAGATTCTATCTTATCCCTCTCTTATGACATGCCACCTGCCTTTTCTGGTTCTAGCGATTCGTGATCTGTGCATCTCTGTCCCCGCCAGAACCCTAAAGGCCCCAAACTTGGAATTCTCCAACCTTGCCTTGAGGGTGAGCAGCTCTAGTCAGCGTCTTCCAGATGTCCATGCTGATGGTAAGGGCTTGAAGGTAGCTGGAAAGGAAGGAGCAGTGGAGCCCCGTGAAAGGCGCGCTTGTATAGCTCCCTTACCCAGGGGATGAATCTACCCTCGGGAGTGATCTCAGGGGCAACCTTCAGCAGTGGTGCTGGTGCTGCCGGGGGCAGGGATTCACAGCCGAGTGCTTTGGGGCCCCGCTGTCAGCTTCCAGAGCTGGGTGGTGCCTCTTGTCTGCGCCTGTCACTGCATGTCCTCCTCCAGTTGCTCTGGTGCATGGACGGCTGAGACTCGGGGTCCCTGTCGCCGAGTGGCATCACACGGTGCAGCAGCACGAGTTCGTCTGGCGCATCACATACTTAGCACACCGTGTGCCCTTAACCTCTACGAGTTTATAAAACTCCAAGTATTGCTCCCTTTTTACACAAGGAAAATGTCAGACTCAGAAATTTAAATAAAATTGCGGCATAAGGGGCGCCTGGGTGGCTCCGTGGGTTAAGCGACTGCCTTCGGCTCAGGTCGTGATCCTGGAGTCCCGGGATTGAGCCCCTCACTGGCTCCCTGCTCGGCAGGGAGTCTGCTTCTCCCTTTGACTTTCCCCTCTTGTGCTCTCTCTCGCTCTCATTCTCTCCTTGTCAAATAAATAAATTTTAAAAAATCTTTAAAATTGTGGCATAAGATGCACAGCCAGGGAGTGGCAGAGTCTGAATGTGCCCTCCTGAGCGATCCGTTGCAGAGCCTCCATCTGTAACCTCAAGGCCAGTCCACCGTCCCTTCTGCATAACTTCTGTTGACTTTCCTTGTGCACCTGGCTGGCTCTCACCCGTGGGACCATCTTCTCAGTGTTGAGTCAGGCTTCTGGGTGTCTAGGGATTTGAGCAACTCACCTGCTCCAAATGGGCAGGTTTAAATTTCTAGTCATCACCAGTCTGCTGTTAACCTGTCCCACTGCTGACAATCCCACGGGCCTGGCCAGCTCCCGAGCGAGAACGCCGGGATCTCTCTCTCCGTGCCCCATGGGGAACAGGGTTCGAAAGTGTGTTCTGATCTAGACTTTCTCTGACATAGGCCTTTGGTGGCCCCTTCAAGATAAGAGCATGTGGTTCTCATTTTCCAGCTCTGCCATGTTCTTATCACATACAGGGAAGAACCGAGTAAGCATTTTTCTTGTTTCCTATAAGTTACTCCGAAAGATTCAAGCGCATTGGCAGCTTCTCACCAGTTTCGTAAGGGTTCTGGGTACGGCAGTCATCCTTCTACTGTTAACACCTCATTATTGGTGAAGGCAACAGTTTCGGTGACTGTAGCACACGCCGGGGGATAATAAGCAACATTGTATATTGTCGTGGGGATGTGTTTCTTCGATTAGGAAACTTCCGGCAGTCGGTTTGTCAGTGGCTGGTTGGATTCAGAACGCATTTGCTCCTATAAATAATGTTGTAGACCCTAGAAATATCCCCAGGATAGCACATCAAGAACTACTAAGTCCATATGTAGCTGGGTTAATGGTACGGGAAGAATCCATTCCATCCACTGCTGGTAGCTGAACCGTGTGTTCCAACCCTGAACACGATTTCGATTTCGAGTAAATGCTGCCTGTACCGCAGCTGAAAACTTACACTTTAAAACTCTGGATACGGTGCTCCTGCAGAATGTGTCAGATTGCCCCGAGCCATGTTAGTAAGCGTGCTGGGAGTGTGTCGTGCTCAGGCCCGCATCTGGAGATGTGGAGGGACACTTGCTGGCCGCTTGAAGACCGGCTGTCTTACTTTCATCTCTTCGTCTAAGCGCTTGGCGCTTGTTCTCAGACTGAAGGAAAAATAGACTAATCTGACAGTGAAAAAGGGATCGGATACAGTATTTTCACCACTCAAAGGAGTAGAGCCATCTTTTCTCCTTTTCTGCATGAGTGATTTAGGACATTTTTGGAGAAGAAGGGCTATTGCGACTTAATGCAGTCACCTGAGCACATCTCCTGTTGTAGTGTGGCCAAATCTTACTCAGAAGGTGATACATCACAATGCTAATCCGCGTAAGTTTTGAGAGTGATTTTGCTGTACTCTGACCTCAGGAGATATTAAAATGCAAACTAGGGAGTTTGATTGCATTTGCTAAATTAATGCCTCTCCCGCCCTGTAAAAAATAAATAAAGCCTGTGTTACTTTTAAGAACATTTAAATTGCATTGCCAGTAGTCATTTCGAGTCTGTAATACAATAGGGCGAGAGCAAGTGAATATTCAAAGGATGTAAATTTTATTTCATTTCTCATCTCTGTACCACGCAGTGTCTTGAGGCAGCTCTTTCCCACCAAAATGGTCTTGCAGTTACTATGAGCGCAGCTGTGCGGCTGATGAACAGCCAAGGAACCTTATGAATTATTTCTGCAGCTGTTAGGTTTGTTTGTTTTTTAACATCAGCATCTTCTTTGCCTGTATTAAGCAGTAACTAGATAAGAGGTTCAGCAAGACCAAAAAGAAAAAAAACAAAGTGCTCCCGAGGAGCCGTTGAATAGGGACTTTGCCGTGGTCGAAGTGAGTAATACAGTGTGTGAAGAGTACTCTGTGTTGTCAGGTGTCTCCACGTCCTCAGTGACAATAACACACGCACACACACAGCTTGGCGTCACCCCCAGTTGTATATGACGATAGCCAGCTCCCCCTGCTTCTCAGCCTCGGAGACTGTGTAATGCTAGGTCTGCAGACACGCACAACAGAGTCTCCCAAGTCAACAAAACAGCCGTGTGCACCGGTGTCTGCACATGCAAATTAAGTGTTTTCACTTTTGTTTTGAAATACGAAGGAGTATGTATGCGTGGAGTCTTGGTTTAAGGGGTTTTCTTTTTATTAAACGTGCATCTTGATTTTTCATCAGGAGAAATACTATCTTTAAGGTGATTTTTGGATCAAGTGGTTTAATCAAAATGAACAGGGATAACAAAGGCAGCCGTGACCTTTGTATGAAAGGTTGGTCAAGTCTGATCAGTGCCTCTTGGTGAATAAATTTCCCACCTGAAGAAATGGAGCTGGCTGTACTTGACTTATCTTTCATCTGAGGACGGTAGAGGATGAAATGACACAGCGTTTGCAAATGCACTTTGAAAATAAAAGCTGAAAAATAAGTAAAATACCTATTTTATAGCTCTGTTTTTGTGGGCCTGCACCCACATGAGGACTGTTGCGTTTAGGTGCACACATGGAAAAATCAGGACCCACAAGACAAAAAATTACTCCTTGAGCCCAGCATTATTAACACAGTAGGAGGAGCTACAAGCTGTAGAGTGAATAGAAAAATAAAAAAGTATAAAAACCTAACAAAGCAATACACAAATAAGAATCTAAAAAACTGAGAGTAGTGGCGCACTGGTAATATGGCAGGGGTTAATTAATTATTAGTTGAAGGCAGTACTTGCTCCAGGAATTCAGAGGGGAAGTTGGCTGAGGATGAGAAACTCAGCAAAGGCTCCCTATGAAGATGAAATCTGACTTGAGTCTGGAGGGATGAGTTCAGTCTGTGAGTTCACAGCACAGTGGGTGCGCATCTTCCCAAGGGGGAATAATCAGCAAAGCCAGACTGACATGCGCAAGACCCAAGCAGACCAACACAGATTGGTAGGTGCACCTTCATGTACGGGACATTCGTCAGGAGTGTTCAGTCCCTGAGAAGCTACTTGGTGCCAACCACTTTGCTCTACAAACTTTATGTAATTTAATGCCCCACACAGACTGTCTGAAGTATCATCATTTACTCTTCACAGATGTGGACATGGAGGGGAAAGATAATAAGTATGTTCAGTGGTGCACGGTTAATTGGGCTTTGAGGGCAGATCAGCCTCTCTCCAAACCGAAAACAATTCTGCAATACTGCTCTACTTGCGCGGCTTCCTCACGGTCACACGCTGGTCACATCCAAGTGTAGACTCAGAAGCTGGTCTGCCTCCCATCCTGCCGCCTCTTGTGTACCCTCCCCTGTGCAGAGATTTTTCTGGCTTAGTACTTTCACGTGTCTCATCTCATTTTACAAAATAAAACTCCTTCCAGGGAGTTTGCTCAGGTCAATATTCATAGAGAGACATGGAGAGAAAGCATCTCTCCACATCAGAGTTGCTAAGTGCTAGCTCCTGGCAGAGTTTGGTATTTTAACCCACTCTTCTGACCCCAAATCCCTTGCTCATTCTGTGGTATTGATTTATTTTGAAATGAATGATCTTATGTTGCCTTATTTGGAAACTTAATTTGTATACACTCTCTTTGATAAAATCAAGAGGGTATCAGATATAGTGGAGAAATGCATGTGGATAGGCCAAAGTCACCTTGATCGTAGCAGTTGAGATATTCCACAGTAGGATCCACAGACAAACATACAGAACAGACTCATAAGTGGGAGAGGAATGCTGGCAACACTGCACATCTAGAGAAGGACTGACATCGGACTCAGCATTTCTCAGCCTTTGACAGGCATAATTCACAGTTATGTCACACCGGAAGATGGTTATTCCAGTTTCCAAAAATGTTTGATTTTTCCCAAACTGCAAGCATATTATTTACCTGTAAAAAATTATTTAAAAAAAATAGATTTATTTATTTTAGGAAGTGGGAGCGAGTGATGTGGAGCGGGGCAGAAGGAGAGCGTCTCAAGCACTCTGTGTGCTGAGCACGCAGCCTGACACAGGGCTCTGTCTCAGAACCCTGGGAACGTGACCTGAGTCCAGGCCAGGGGGTTGGTCGCCCTACTGCCTGTACCACCCAGGCATCCCCCATGTAAAAAATTCTGTAACACATCACCTTATGATTTGGGTGGGGTGAGTAAAAACTTTGTTATTTAAGAACTAGCAGAAGGGGTGCCTGGGTAGCTCAGTTGGCGAACCTTCTGTCTTCAGCTCAGGTCATGATCTCAGGGTCTTGGGAATGAGCCCCATGTCGGGCTCCCTGCTCAGTGGGGAGTCAGCTGCTCCTTCTCCCTCTCCTCCTCTCCCCTACTCATGTTTGCTCTCTCTCTCTCTCAAATAAAGTCTTAAAAGAAAAAAAGATCTATGCAGAAATCCTGCTTTTCCCATCTATGTCTTCTAGGGATTTTTTTTCTTTTTGCGTGACATTTTTTCTGACGATCATTTGTGTCTCTGCCTGAATCTCAGACTCATCTTTGGAGCCCGTGCTACCTGAAAATTGTAGTCACATCTGAGATCTTCAATATTGCAAGACACGTCCCAAACTCATAACTTCATCTGCTATTTTTTTTTCATTTTTTGCAGTTAGTGTTTTCCCCATCATTCCGTACCTTGTCAGCATCTACAAGAACCAATTTAAAGTTTTGTTTTGTTTTAAAGATTTTTTGTATTTATTTGTCAGAGAGAGCACAGGAGCGAGCACAGGCAAACAGAGTGGCAGGCAGAGGCAGAGGGAGAAGCAGGCTCACTGCTGAGCAAGGAGCCCGATGTGGGACTCGATCCCAGGACGCTGGGATCATGACCTGAGCCGAAGGCAGCAGCTTAACCAACTGAGCCACCCAGGCGTCCCAAGAACCAATTTAAAATTTATTTGGATTGTTGATTCTACATAAAAATAAATATATTATTTAAATCTAGACCTGAAGTTCTGAGGGAAGAATGTATGTTAACACATTGAATAGATGGGTTTAAATTTCTCAGTGATCCTGAAGTGTAAATGTTTAATCCCTCCCTCATCTTCCAGGCTGCCTAAATCTCTATAAACCTTTAGGAAAAGAGGCGCGCATTACATATTATCAGGGAGATTTACAGTAGTGTTCTGTGTTCAGCATCAGGATTTCCCTTGCATTTTCAAAGGCTTTCTGAATAACAGTATCATTATTGGATCCAAATTTAATTTCCCTTCAAGGTCAACAGTTAGGAACATTTTTATCTACAGTTCTTTCTGAATTAGGGGGAGTGTCCTACATTATTTCCTTTTGAGTCTGCTTATTTTTTTTAATATTTTATTTATTTATTTGACACATCACAAGTAGGCAGAGAGAGAGGAGGAAGCAGGCTCTTTGCAGAGCAGAGAGCCCGATGCGGGGCTTGATCCCAGGACCCTGGGATCATAACCCGAGCCGAAGGCAGAGGCTTTAACCCACTGAGCCACCCAGGCGCCCCGAGTCTGCTTATTTTTAAGACCTTATTATTATTATTGTTTGCAGTCAAATGCTTTCAGAGTGACCGTGAGATTGGAATAGTATTCATTAAAACATTGGCCAAAAAACATAACCGATGACGAGAATTTAATTTCTTTCACAACTGTTGTGCTGACTGAATCTTGGATTTTAAGTTAAGTCTTAATTTGGGATGACATAAACAAGTTATTCACTATAGATCAATGTCTACTTTTACAATAATTTATGACAGTAAGCAGTGTTCTAGTATATGCTAACGCTGTTTTTTTGTGCAAGGATTTTTTTCTGCATTAATGCTTATTCTAAACTGTCAGAAAGTCCATGTTTTTATCAGTGGGATGAAGATGATGTATGACTAACCAGTGCAGGAAAACCTTGAAACAGAAAAGCTCAAATTAAAGTAGATAATACTCTTGTTAGTTAAGGAGAAAAAGAAATTTTTACTATTAAAATTCTGAAAAAAAACTCTAAATTTTATTTGCAAAAAGGCTATCAAATCTTTATCCTCTAAGATTGCTTGTTATAGAAAAAAATACTCTGGAAATTCACTGTTCATTGACACCAAATGATTCTCGAGTCTCTCTTCAACTTTATGTCAGGGACGATGTTGAAAGGAAATTAGATTGTATGCTTTCACCTTATAGAGTTTAGGCATAATCCAAATGAGAAAAATAAACATATTTGTACCATATCAAGCTAATTTTCCGACCCATGAAACTACTATATGTTGAAATACTTACGAAATCTGTGCTATTTCCAGTTCAAGTCCGCTGAAACTCTTACAGGAGCACCAAAACTATTCTTCATTTTCTTACATTTCTGTTATCATAGTGTGTCCTTCGTACGTACCGGGGATTAGCCGACGGCACCTGTTTGCAGAACTGGGTCGGGTACCTGTTTTTACAAGTAAAGTTCTCTTGGAACAGAACAGACCCAGGGTCATTTACGTACATAGTGGGTGTGCACGGGCTTTGCTGCAGGGGCAGAGTTGAATACCTGCCCGTGTGGCCTGCGAAGACAGACGTGCTAATATCTCGCCTTTCCTGAAGACACTTGCAGATCCCTGGCGTGGATCAGTTGATGTCTTCTTTATGGGGCACACAGGGAACGTCTAAGAGCAGGACAGCTGATTTACTATGCTCAGGATTGCAGTAATGGGGGTCCTGTCCCTTTGTGGTGAGCTCTGCCGAGGAAGGTACAAAAATCCACTCACGGCCGGCTGTGAGAAGCCTAAACTTAAAACACCGGTACGTAATATATATTAAAGTTTATTTCACAGCTGTTTGAATCAGTGCTGGGCTCTAGTGTATAATGCTAACGCTGTTTTAAAAATTATTTCATAGAAATTAAGATTTTTTTTTCGTAAAGATTTTATTTATTTATTTGAAGACAGAGATCCAAGTAGGCAGAGAGGCAGGCAGAGAGAGAGGAGGAAGCAGGCTCCCTGCTGAGCAGAGAGCCTGATGCGGGGCTCGGTCCCAGGACCCCAGGATCATGACCTGAGCTGAAGGCAGAGGCTTTAACCCACTGAGCCACCCAGGCGCCCTGAAATTAAGATTTTTATTACACTTAATATAGCATTGCCAACCAGAAAACTTTTCTATTAAAGCTAGAGTGTTAACGGTAGGAGGGATCACAGACACAACCTCATCCTTTTTTTCAGGAGAGGAAAACATGTTGGAGAAATTGTTATTATTTTCCCACAGTGTGATTAAATAGCAACTGAATTTAAATCCTGTGGCAGCTACTGTCTCCACTTCTTTGCCTCTGAACCCAAGTGAACATATTCCAAGAAGAAAATGAAAATAGTTCTATACTGGTCCAGCTGTCATCGAATCCAGTCTGAGAGTCTACAGACACATTTTTGATATTTGGCTGATTTTCTACCGTATTGCTTCTGCTTATTTTTTGGTCTTCATTTTGATGATAATCTAAACTTGAATGAAGCATGCCCAGCATCATCAAGATGGGTAACTTTATACCAGGCTCGCTGTGAGTCTCAGTACCCTCGTTTTTGCAATTCTCTGGGTCCTTCCCTGGTTCTAGCTAGTGAGAAAAAAAGAGAGATGGGCCAGGTCCGAAAAGGATGTGTTAATTCCAAAGAATAGCAAAGGAGTTCAGCACAGGTTGTTGGATGCACTTGGCAGCTCTCGTGGGTGGCAAGGAGGGGGCACGTAGCTGAGCTCAGCGCCCTGCCCCGGCCACACACCTGCACGTGGGAGCTGGCCCCACCGTTCTGTTCTCAGCAGGCATCCGGTGTTAGCATCCGGCAGCTTCCATCACGCGGCACTGACAGGAATCTGGGTTTTATTGGTCTTGCGGGTGTGTTTGCTCTTAACTTGTCTATGTGGTTTGCTTGTACTGCTGCATCCTGCTGCAGATTAAGGAGGACGTCATCTGCTCATGTTTGCATCTAGCTCCGCAACACGAGAGGCTAATTTAAGCCAATGCTGGGGATCCAGGAGCTGATTTTTTCACGGATACATTTTTCTTTATAAGGCTATTTTTTCAGAGCAGCTTTAGGTTCACAGCAGAAGTGAGGGTACAATGCAGAGGTTTCGCATGCCCCCCCACCCGCACGCGTGCACGGCCGGCCCCATGACCAGCATCCCCCAGCAGACTGGGACATGTGTTGCGAATGACGAAGCTCAGGGGACGCGTCCGTGTCACCCGGAGTCCGTAGTTCGCATTGCAGTTCGCCCTTGATGCCCCGGGTTCGCCGGCTTTCAGCACATGCAGGTGACGCGATTCCGTCGTCGTCGTATCAGTGTTTTCCCCGTCCCGAACACCCTCTGCGCTCCGCCTGCTCATCCTTCCCTCCTCCCACCCTTGCAGCCGCGGAGCCTCCCCTGTCTCCACGGCTCTGCTCTTTCCTGAATGCCTTCCAGTTACGGCTGTCCCGTACGTAGCCTTTCGGACCAGCTGCTTTCCCCGAGTGATGCACGGTTCTGGTTCCTTCAGGCTTGTCCTGGCTTTTCGTCACTGCACGTTTCTCTTTAGCCCCGAGGAATATCCTACTGCGCCAGGGGACCCCAGCTTGTGCATGCATTCGTTCACTGATGACTTCGTGGTTGTGCGAGTTCTGGGAGTTTGTGTGCACCGTGTGTGTGTGTGTGCGTGTGTGTGTATTAAAGCTTTTAATTGTGGTAACATGTCGATGATCCTGAAACTTGCCGCCTTGCCCATTGTTCAGTGTACGTTCAAGGGCATCAGCTACATCCCCAGTGTGAGCAGCCCCCAGCACCATCCGTCCGCACGTTTCCACCCTGTGGAACTGGAACCGTGTCCCGTTGAGTACGAAGTCCCCTTTCTCTCTCCCACGAGCCCCTGACAGCCACCATGTCCTGTTCGTCTTTGTGAGGTCGGCCACTCCTGGTGCCTCACAGGGGTGTGACAGACAGCATCTGTCTTTCTGTGGCTGGCTCAAGTCGCCGAGCGTGGCTGTCCTTGTGCAGGGCTCCGGCGCTGCCTCTGAGCGTGAGAATGTCCGCAGGCAGACGACTGCATGTGTGGGGCACAGATGCATGTCACTGGCCCGTGGTTTGTGGGGACACAGGCGCCGTGGCCCTCCGTCCCTGCTGTTTTACTTAATTCAGCACGAGAAGGGTGGCTCCCGAAGCTTAACCACCGGTCAGGGCGCGCTAGCAGAAGTGGCACCCGTGGGGCAGATGCCTTTGTTGTAGCAGCCTTCTCCCAGGCCCAGCACCTGACTCTCAGGGGCTGGGAAACTCTACTCCGGCCAGCAGAGGTGGGTGGGCTCCGTTGTGCTGAGCACAGCCGTTAGAGCTTCCTGCCGCCAGGGGCTGGGGTGCTGACAGGGCAGTGTGGTGCGACAACATTTCCAGGACGTTCCGACACCCGCCCCTGCTCCACAAATGACCAGAGGCCGCCGTGCCAGCAGCAGTGGTCTGCGGGTCCTAGAAGAGAGGACACGTGTGGATTCATGCCGCCAGCACGAATGCACGTCCTCGCTTTAGAAACTGCACTTCCCGCCCACAGAGTGCATCGAGGCCGTTTCTTGCTGACCCACATAAGCGTAATCGCTCACTGGACTGGCCCACTCCCTTCATCTCCCAGGACTTCAAACAGTCCAAGGGAACAACTGAACGCCAGGGTAACTGTACGTACCGACGAGCCCAGGTTCCGGATCCTCAGGACGGGTCTTACCTAAGCTGTGGTTACTTCAGTAAACCTTCATTATGATGAGAGAGTCAAAAGTCATCATGATATAAAGTGGTCTCTTTCTAAACACTGTGTGTTTCTCTGAATATTAAGAAAACCACCATGTATTTCCCAATGATTTACATAGGAAGTGTTGGAATTCTTTGGAATTATTTCTGATCTTTTTTCTCCTTGACCTCTCTTAGCGAATTTCTCCCCAAGCCCCAAAGAGTCTTCCTGGTTGGGGTATCTTGTTATGATCACTCTGTTCATTCTCATTAGTCCTACCCTGATCTTTTTGTTGGAACTTGTCAGTAGCTTTGCCCATATCCTGCTCTACTGACCTCCTCCATCCCTAACCTACCAGTGGTCGATCTCCCCTCTCAACACTCCTGTTGGTCCCATGTTGTAACAGGTAGTATTTAAATGTCTTTGCTTTCAGGGACCCATAAAATGGGGCCACTGTAAGCATTCTTGTTACTTGCCCCAGGGAATGACTTCTGTGGTCTTCCTACTCCAGCTTTCTCATATCCAAAGCTATCCTCCCAGGCAAATTCATTGTCTCCTGATTCTTTAGTATGACCTCAAGGTTCTGTGCGAAGCAGCCCTTTCTTGCTTGTCGTTCTCAGCTCACGAGAACCTTTCTCTTTTACCCACCATCCCACCACAGTCTTTTGTATCAAAACACAGTGGGCCCTTCGACTGTTAACATGGTTTGCAGGTGGCATTCTTGCTTACCTGGAAATGCTTCCCTCCATCCCTTTACATGGCGTTTGGCTACTGTCTTTTTATTCTTTAGTTCCCAAATGAAATGTTCTTTCATGAGAGGACTTGGGGACCCTTTTTTTTTTTTTTTAAGATTTTATTACTTTATTTGACAGAGATTAAAAGGAGGCAAGAGAGGCAAGCAGAGAGAGGAGGAAGCAGGCTCTCCATGGAGCAGAGAGCCCGATGCGGAGCTCGATCCCAGGACCCTGAGATCATGACCTGAGCCGAAAGCAGAGGCTTTAACCCACTGAGCCACCCAGGTGCCCCTTGGGGACCTTTTTTAAGTCAACTCTTTTTTTTTCTTTTTTTAAAGAGGAAGAGAGAGAGAGAGAGAGGGAAAGAGAGAGAGAGAATCTTAAGCAGGCTCCACACCCAGCATGGAGCCTGACGCCGAGCTCTATCTCAGAACCTTGAGATCACGACCTGAGCTGAAATAAAGAGTCGGACACTTGGGGCACCTGGATGGCTCAGTGGGTTAAGTGTCTGTCTTCAGCTCATGTCATGATTGCAGGGTTCTGGTACTGAACCCCATGTTGGGCTCCCTGCTCAGTGGAGAGCCTGCCTCTCCCTGTCCCTCTGCTTGCTGCTTCCCCTGCTTGTGCCCGCTCGCTCACTCTCTTTCTCTCTCTCTCAAATAAATAAATAAATAAAATCCTTAAGAAAACAACAACAACAGAGTCGGATGCTTAACCGATTAAGCCATCCAGGTGCCCCTTAAATCAGCTCCTTCTGTCTCTCCTCACGGCATTGCCATTTATACCTCCTTGGCCGTTCACTTCGTAGCACGGAATTATTTTGTGTGCTGTTATTTTCTTTCTTCCTCCAGAGGCCAAGCTCTTTGTATGTCCAGTCTCCACCACAGTTGCCAGCATGGGATAGGTGCTTGGTGCATACGTGGAGAATGAATTAAGGAATAACTGAGTGGTTTTGCTTTCTCCATTTCCCTCTATGGAAAAACAAGTCTCTTCACATAATGTGAAAACTCTCTTCATCCCTCAAGCCTGCTGCTTCTCCCTGTAACCTTCAGGCAGCTCAGATTCAGACGAGGCCTCCTCTCTTGGCCATTTTGACCTTCCCAGTTGTGCTTTGGGGACTGGCAGGTGCCACGTGCTGGACTTTTCTGTTTTTATACGTACATTCCAGGGCCTGGTAGGAGGGGTCTTTTCAAGCTGGTTGCTATTCTCCCCGCTGCGTGGCCCAAGAGCGTCAACACGCTGACTGTTGAATAAAGACCCTAAAGTGGGTTATTTGACAAATGGTGTTGACGGTCAGCCTGCAGACGGCAGAACTTTGCTCCCCAGCTATAAATGTGGAGGCAGTTGAAGCACACGTCTGTGGAAAGCTCACAGCTTCATCTTCTTAACCAGCTGTCTCTTAAACAGGACGGGAAAACAGGAAGACAGTGAACTCACTTTCCCTTCAAAGGGATCTTTGTTTTACTAAGGTTGCGGAAGGCTTACCTTGGCGATCCTTTTGAGCTGATGGCAAGAATGGCTGGAGCCGGGCGCCTGGGTGGCTCAGTGGTTAAGCCTCTGCCTTCGGCTCAGATCATGACCTCAGGGTCCTGGGATCGAGCCCCGCATCGGGCTTTCTGCTCAGCGGGGAGCCTGCTTCCCCCACCTCTCTCTCTGCCTGCCTCTCTGCCTGCTTGTGATCTCTGTCTCTCTCTGAAAAATAAAATAAATAAATAAATATATATGTATGTATGTATGTATGTATGTATTTAAGAATGGCTGGAGCCTTCTGGGGCTCTTCCCACTGATAGGAAGGGACAAATAAGACAAGAACCAGTGGAAATTAATAAGTCTTTTCGTAAATATCCTATTTTTCAGTTTGGGGACTGTTTGTTCCCTTAGCGCCTTTCTTGACTATGTATTAAGGAGAAAGGTAAGTAGCTGTAAGAGACAGGAAGCATATCACAGGGATCAAAGAGACAGATGTGCCTTTCTCTCTTCTGGGGTCCAGGCTGTAAAGGTAAATCTGGCTCCAAAGGATCATCCAGGAAAGACCCCCAGGGAGCAAGAGACCCTCACCCTCCTCCCATGACTCTTCATGCAATTCTGGGTGTCCTGGATTTTAGCCAGCAAGAAAGAAAAGGGAGAGAGTTCAGCATAAGCACCCATAAGGACCTGGAGCTTCCGTGCAATAATGCTGTGTACCCCCCACCTTCGGAAAACTAGGTGCAGACCACACGTGTACCCAGAGACCAGGAATAAAGGATGCAGTGACTAACCACAGCACAAACAAAACAGAGGAAAAAATTAGGGAAATATGCAGAAGTCACCCCAAGTCCAGTCTCCAGGCACAAACACAGATGCACATCACTTAACTTCCACTCGTGGAAATACATGGACTTTGTTCTAAAAGACAACGCCAAGTCCCGTGCAGTGAGAGCATCCAGCTGAAAATACAGGGTCTTGAGAAAGACCCAGTTCTCTTCTTCATGTCTCTGTGAGACTCCTGATCACTCACTTTTTAATTAAAAAATTACAAGCTGACTTCCGTGCCCTCTCACATATAAAATGTCAGTGCAGTAACTAGGTTGATATGGACAGCTTCCATTCAGAACGAAGATCGAGGGGCAGACCATGGCAGTCAAGAAATCTTACTGTGGTTTCACTAAACAGAAATTCCGCAAAAACATAGTAGTTTTCCAGTTGATTTACTACCCAGTATGTTCACATGCTTGTTGTTTCTCCAAAGCTCTTTTCTAGAGAAAGGTTTCACGTCGGCCTCATAAGGCCTCTGACTAAGAAGGAATCGATGAAGGAAAAAAAAGTTTAACAAAACTTCCTCATCTTAATTCTAGCTACCATGAGGTCACCTAATAAATTAGGTGACATCCTAAAGCAGATCATTGCCTTTAGGCCTGATTTCTTTATTTGCCTCAAATGGCTTACGATGGTCTCTGAGGGAGGCTTCCAGCAACATTTGTAATCCCTGCTGATGAACAGACACAATTTTCTTTTTCTTAATAACCTCAATCTCTGACCTTCTTATTTCCTTACATCCTCTTCTTGCAAATTGGCCAATTATGGCCCCTGTTAATCTTCTTTCTCTGTAATGCCTTAATAAAAGCATTTAGAAACCGCGAACATAAGAACTTTCTGTCTTTTCCATTCACATCCTGCAAAATTACATACTCTACCTTTTAACTTACCATAGGTGACGGGTTTATTACCAACTGTTTTCAAGGTTTATCCAGGGTCCTCAGCTTTCTACCCTACTAGATGAGTTTCTGGGCTGCCCTGTCACCCAAACAATAAGCCTGGGCCATGTTGGTTATTGTTATCCAGCACCGTACCTGACCCAGTTTTCATACTGGATAGCGGTCTTGACTTCTCATAGAATGGCATGCTGTGTGCTCAGTGAACACTATGAAATACAAGCATTGTAAAGAAAGTTATTGTAGAATCCTGGACCAGTCGTTGAAAAGAGTTGGAAAAATCTTGCTGATCCCGTCGAAAGTTGTTGACCTTTAGCAAGTGGTTGGATCCATTTATATTTGAAAGGTTTTGTTTTGTTTTTTTCCCCAGGGCAGCTTTCAAAGCTTGTTGAAACAAGCCAGTGTTTGTGGCCAAAGACTCAGAGGCCAGAAGTGAAGCAGAAAGGGAATGGGAGGCATATGAGTAAGTTTCACATGGTCAGCACAAGCTACCCAAAAAGCCTGGAACACGATGGCCAGCCTGTAACAGTCGTGCTCTCAGGACTGGTTTGCTTGATGGGTAAAGGCCAGACACAGTTTGCTTGGTATCGGGAAGCATTTCCACGAAGTCTCCATGTGGAAGGATCCCGTTCCTGCTGAACCGTACTGAGATGCTCGGATTGCTTTGGGGAAAGTGGATCATTATTCTCCTAATGAGTGTGAGAAGAGCCCTGCCTGAGTTTCAGATTGGTTAAATCTCTCCCCTTGAGATGCTGCAGAATAGTTTTCACTTACGGTAATTGAAACAGAAGGTAGCCATGGGCATGGGACTTCCAGTGTGAATTTCAAGTAATTTTAAAGATGAGTCATAAGAGAAATTTATCATCATCATATTACTTTGTGGTAACTGACATTATCCAGAAAGGCAAGTATTTTCTAAATGAAAAATGCATCTTTCCAGTTTTTTCCAAGGGCAAATATTTATTTATACTATAAGAAAAGGGCACCGCTTTTCTTCCTTTTAAATTCTAGGATGGGGAGGATATTTTTTTTTTTCTTTTTCTCCTCTAAAGTTCCGAATAATTGACCACAGTATTTATTTCAAACGTCATCCTGCTGGCTCTGCTGTCAGGTTGGCTAGTCTTCTTTCTTGTATGTTCCTGATTGACTCTCTGATGTCAGCTTATGTGCTGTTTAGTTTACTTTGGACACAGTCTTATAACAGTGGGAGCACAAGCTTATTTCGAACTGTGCTTTTGATTTTGGAAATATTCCATGCTATCTTGACGTTTCAGGGTGGATTTTAATAACTTGCGTGCATTGGCAGTAAAAAGGAGAATCCCTTTGTGACTACCTAGAGTAGTTCCAGGCAGAAAGGACGTAGTGATATGAGAATTGAGTTTCCCTTCTAGTCTTTGCATGTACTCAAGGAAGAACATCTGTTAAGCACAAGACTGCAGGTTCCTCTCTCTGCTTCTCACTCCCTCCTCTCATAGGGGAAAGGAATTATGTATCTCCTGTGAGTTTGGGAGAAGGAATTGGGGGTACATAACTGTTTTTCTTCCCTCCTAGGCGGTAACCCCCCCGAGTAAGATCATTTGTTCTCGTCTGATCCTCTCTAATCTCAATCCCATAAGATATGAGAGCCCCTGGGATCAGTTAGCACTGCTGTTTGCTGAGTGTAAAAAAATGAAGTCTTCTAGGGTCTGGCTTTAACCTGTTGTTGATAAACATCAAATACTTCTTCTCTTCTAATGTAGCGTTTATGGATAATAAAAGTGTTATTTAGCCATGTATCTGCCTGACTACTTTTCAGGGGGAAAAAAAAAAATAGAATCATTTGAGAAAGCCCAAATACTAAACTCAGGCCCTTTCTTGGAGGAAGCTTGAAAAAGAGACATCGGTTGTCATTTGGGACCTATGTGGACAGGAAGTTATTGAACCTTCATTGGGGGATGTGTGTGTGATTTGGGCTCAAGGCTTCTAGTCTGGGGATTACCAAGTGGCTTTGCTAGAAAATTTGAATTTCTTGAGACACTTCAAAATGTTCCCTTTGGTGAGCCAGTCTGGTTCTGGGCACGTTAACAATAGAAAAGAAAATGTTTTCTTAGTAATAGTTACCTTAGGTAAAAACCAGCCAGCTAAGCGAGCTTGTGTGGGACTCAGCACATGGGGCCCTGGGACGCAGGTGGAGGTGCGTTGGCAGAGACTCACACAGGCCCGGACACAAAGACCTTCACCGCCGCTGGGCCGCTTGAGGACTTGGAAGACATCAGCTGGAGGAAAGGACTTGATTCCGGGAAAATACACTGTTTTCATCTTCATATTTAGCACTTGCAGATATTATGGGGACAGATACTGGCAGTCGTTTGCCTTTTTTTTTTTTTTTTTTCTTTTCTTAATAAGGTGTTTTATAGTTCGGGTTTCATGGTTCCATGCCAGGCCTTTAACGTGCACCTGAGTTCCATGCCTGTGGGGGCAGGGCGCATGAGCATGTGGCATTCAAGCCCTAGAAATTGCGAATAGCAAGCTGACCTGGCAGAAGGGGAATGGCTGCAGCCAGTTCTGTTGCATTCCAGGTTTTTTGAACTGCCGTCACCCGGGGAAAGGGCGGAAGGGAAATCTCTGGGACTCATGTATTCAGGCTGTTAAGAGTCTCTTAGCAACATATGCCCTAAGTTGGCTTTGGGTGTGAATATCGGTTAAGCTCACAGAATGGCCCTAGGTGTTGGAACTCAGTGGGATATGATTTAAGTTCCTGAGGTTGTGTCAGAACTAGGAAAATGTCTAGCACATTTGTTTCATATATATATGCTGGAAAATTGGGAGACATTTCCCCAGACTAGCTTGTCTCCATTTCAGACCTTGTTCTCTTGCACATCAGACATGCCCGCAGTGCCGAGCCCCACTGATCACTGTCACAGAGAGAGAGAAGGCTGCTGGTCTGGCACCACTGGGTCACGTCACTGAGAATCAGCGCAGTAGGCAGTGAGAGATTGTCCTGGAAGCCGTCGCTATGCTGGGAGGCTCCAGGAGGCAGAGTAACGGCCCCCCAGAGATGTCCCTGTCCTGATGCCCAGCGTCCGTATACGTGTTACCCTCCATGCCGAAAGAATGCAGATGTGATTAAGTTAAGGACCTCAAGATGGGAGGTGATCCTGGATGATTCAGGAGGTCCCGATGTCATCGTGTGGGTCCGATCTGATAGGAACAGCAATATGGGAGAGAAGTTGGGAGTAAAGACGACAGAAATGATAACTGAATGCAGAAAAAGTACCTCACTTTTGCAAATGTTACGTCAGCAACTGTCGGTGTGAACGGAACACATTACTGGGGCCCCCAGCCAGGGGTAGGATAAGCACTCAAGTCCGGGGGCAGTCCTGCCTTTATTTAAAAGTGTGAGATTTTGTTCAAAGTTTGGTCCCTCCTTCCCCCCCACGAGCAGACATTCCAGCGTGTGTGTCTGCACCATGGTGTGGCAGGTCCGCGTCCCTCCTAGGGCGACTGGACATCTAGTTTCGGGGATTAACCACGACGAAACCCAACCTGTATCTTTCAATCCAACTTTTATCAGACCCACGTTCTGTATTTTAATTTCCAATGGCCTGTCTTCTCTCTCTCTCAATTGTTTCCAAATTTGGGTGAGAAAAAGTTGATGTTAATTTAGTAGGCCTTCAGGACACCTACCTGGCTCAGTGGGAAGAGCGTGTGACTCTTGATCTGGCGGGCCCGAGTGAGCCCCACGTTAGCCCCACATCAGGGGTAGACATTGCTTAAATGATTTTTTTTTTAAAAGCTCTAATTAAGGGACGCCTGGGTGGCTCAGTTGGTTAAGCGGCTGCCTTCGGCTCAGGTCATGATCCCAGCATTTTGGGATCGAGTCCACATCGGGCTCCTTGCTCGGCGGGGAGCCTGCTTCTCCCTCTGCCTCTGCCTGCCTCTCTGTCTGCCTGTGCTCTCTCTCTCTCTAACTAACTAATAAATAAATAAAATCTTAAAAAAAAAAAAGCTCTAATTTAGTAGGTTCCCTTAGTCCGCAGTATTGGATGATTAATCAATCTTTGCTGAATAAATATAAACTTAGGTGTGTTTTACCTCCACATCTGTTTTTTGGTGAATATAGTAACACCACTTGCCCGTGGTATCCATCTTTTTAGGAAATAGAAATTCTTTTTATATACCCCGTTGTGTGTGGGGGGGGGGGTGTGTGGATATAGGGGGCAGGAAGAAGCCAGACTGGGTGCATTCAGGGCTTTTATATTGGGTTTGATTTGAATCTGATCTGTTTTAAGTTCAGGGTGGAAAATAAAATCCACGTTTGACAAAGAAAGAAAACCAAAAGCACTATGGAAACGACATAGTCTCAAACACAAGCTGCGCTTGGATGGAGACTCGCAGCCGGCACTGATTCACGCAGACGGGTCCCCACTGGCTGGTTTGGTTTTAGATTCCACTCGATTTTCCAGCCTCGGACCTCGTTGTTTGCCAGGCAGCCCGTGAGGGAGTTGCTCGGGCTATCAGACATGTGGAAGCCCAGAAATCCTTCCCCGCTGCCTCGCTCCGTCGGTGTCGTGAATCTGTTTCCCAGGTGTCCCGGTCAGTAGTGTCCGCCTGACACCGTGTCTGATGTTGGGACCCGAGACCCAAGCAGGTGTTCATGAAGGCCCTTGTTCTTCATCCCGCGCACGTTCTCCTCCGGGAGGCCTTCCCCGGCTCTGCCTGCAGCCACGCAGACGGTCTGCACACCTTCGGTGAGGAGCCTCCCTACCATCTGTCTGTGAGTCTGGGCTCAGCATCCTGCAGGCCATCAGGGGCCCAAGGAAGGGCCTCCCCGTCCACCACATTCAGAAACTTGAGGCCGGTCGTGCAGCAGCTGAATAAGGTCACGGCGCCTTTGCTAAATCGAGTACCCCTAGATGCTGACTATCTCTGAGCCAGTGTGCTTGTTGTTGTACTGAGGCAGAAGAGTGCGGCTGTTTAAATCCTAGCCTAGCACCTCTTTCTGCCCCATTGCTCTGGCCAGGATTTTCCAGAGTGTTTAGCAAGGAACATGTGCAGGTGACCGGCACACCAGCCTGTTGTACGCAGGCCGGAATCAAACTTGGGACCAGCGCAGACTCCCAGCACACTCCTGTCCTGTGCTGACCCGTTGTCAGCCTCTCCTTTTTAAGGCGGCAAAGTGCATTTCCTGCAGTGCCCTCTGGCTGTGTGGCTAGACTTTCCCCAGCATGCTCAGGGCCGTGGGCTCGTTTTCTCATGCATGCAGCACGAGCGTGGCAGGAACTTGCTGCAGCTGCCCATTCATCCGCCACTTCCCTTTCTCCTTTGAGCCTCTTCTGGGCCTCCACCCCTTCGTTAAACAGCTCACTTTCAATTCCCTCTGAATGTCCCCTGTGGTGAGGCCTTTCTGGCACACACACGATGGGCTAACCCTAACTCCCAGCACACATCTTATCACAGCCTTATACTCATATATTCTGATTCTTATAGCCGTGTATGTATGCATTCTGGTCCGAGAGCTCCAACTCCCGTCCCCACCTGCACCTTACCCTCCACACGAAGCCGGGACGCACACTAGGAGGGTGCAGTGGCATCCAATTCTTAAGGGAAACTGTAGTGAATGAGGTGGTGTGTAGACTCTATTATGCCTTTTTAAAGAGTCCCCGAATCATTTCCTTACCCTTCATGAAATCCCCCGAGCCACACATGACAAAAGAGAGAGAATTAAATCCACCCCAGGGGCCCCAGTTTCCCGAATTTTGCACTAAGCCGTGTTTGCTTTAACAAATGTGGAAACATCCTGTGAGCTTTCCTGATGGACCCTTGTCCCCTCCCGGTGAATTATGTCCCTCTCCGAAGTGAAACCTAGCACATGCCCCAGGGTTTTCCAAGAATGATTTCGAGTGAGAGCCGTTCTAATAGAAAGGACAGGCATAACTTATTTATGAAGCAGAGATGGAATTCGGCGTTGGCGACAGATGGGTATTTCCTGCCGTGTGTGCAGCTCTGCTGCTTTGGGTTTTATGTGACTCTGGACCCTCTTCTCTGATTAGCTGTTACTGGGTACTTACTTGACTCTTCCTCCTCTTCTGCAAGCCTCTGCCGGACGCAAAACCCCTAGTTTTCGTTCACTGATGCTTTTGTCTAAGTGCCTCGAATGCAGAGGAATGTGTGTGGCCACGGTGGCGATTTGGGTATGGAAGGATGGACTCCTCTCCAGATTACTGTCGCCCTGAGGAATGAAGCAGATGCAGTGAAATTCCAGCACGTGATGTGGGGCTTTGCAGAGGTGCCGCTGATCTTGATTAATTTCAAAACGTTTTATTATCTTTAAAGAGTTATTTATTTCAGAGAGAGAGAAAGTGAGCAGGAGGAGAGACAGAGGGAGAGGGGGACAAGCAGACTCCCTGCTGAGCGGGGAGCCCGACATGGGGTTCGTGACCTAAACCAAACTCCAGAGTCAGATGCTTACTCGACTGAGCCACCCGGGCACCTCTTAAAACTTTTATTAAACGGTGTGTGCAAGCATTGGTCCACACAGAGCCACCTGCGTAGCAGCTGAACACAACTTTAGAACAAGAGAAAAAAAAAAGAATTTGCTAGACTCTGTATTGTGGTACCCAGAATTTCAAGTCCTGGCCGCCTGCACACTTCCTCCCACGAGACACACCCTCCCGGGTGAAGGGAGCGCACCTCCCCACGTTCTTACTAGCAAGCCGGCCTCCCAGGCCCCCGCGGGTGCACCGTGCTCCCGAGGGCCCTCCCAGTGCGGGCCCGCCTGCCGTGCCCCCCTCCCTGAGATCGTGGGTGTATGTGCCTCCGGGAGGGCCGCGGGCCTCCAGTGTTTGGTGTGGGTGTTCAGCCTCCAGGCACCGTTCAGCCCGGGGCTCTGTCCTCCCTCTCCCGGAGCTTAGCTACGAGGCCGTCAGCACAGCCTCCCGTCCGGGAAACAGCAGTGGCGTGTCGCATCGCGGGGCCCCTTTGTGGACCCTTGCTTTCAGGCACTCGTGCTGGCTTCCCACCAGCACGTCCGCGCCGGGCTGCTGTGGATTCTGGCCCCGCAGCCCGAGACCCCGACCAAACCAGACACGCTGCCCGTCGTGAGAGGGCGCGGCCCACGCAGGGCCTGGGCCGCAGACTCGAGTTCCACTCTGCAAGTTATTAGAGAAGTGAATTCGTAATTCCGCTGAACGCCGAGGGAGAGCTAATTAGTCCCGGCGGCGGGAAGGGGTTTCGGGAAGGCTTCGTGGAAAGAGTATTGGAGCTCGGCCTTGAAGGAGAAGTGGATGTTGGCAGAGGACAGCGCAGGACGTTCCAGCGAGGGGCAAGGCTGGGCTGAAGCTGTGCGTACCTAACTGCGAGACTGCAGGTGTGAAGCGTCGTGTCCTACAGCAATTTCCCAGACTCATCTCACAGCAAGTTGGCTGGAGCCAGTGCCTACTTTGCCAGTTATGGTTTTTGTTTTTGTTTTTTGCCCCCGTTTCATTGTTCAAATACTAGGATTGGTTCAGAAAAAAAACGTTATGTCACATGGCTTCTGAGAAGTACAACTTAATGTCACGTTGAAAAGAGAACAGGTTTTCCATCCACCTGTTGGTTTCCCGGCTGAACCCTTGGTCGGTCTTCTGCTTCCCTGTGTGTTGCACGGAGGTTTCCTGTTTGAGTGTGATGCAACCCGAGGCAGTCGTGGCGGAGCAGGGGCGCCGGTGAACCATTTCCTGCCACCATAAGGGAGGGCCAGAGCGGTAGGTGTCTGTGCCTTGTGCGTTTTAGCAAGGGGAGGGCAGACTCCACCCGTATGGAAACAGGATTCCATTTCCAGCTGGAGGCAGCCTCAGTCTTCTGCTCGTGCTTCATAGACGTCGTTTTAAGAACCATTCGGATCCACGCACGCCTTCGGCATCGCTGGGAAAGAGCCTCACGTTCTAGCTACATTGTCACAGGTTGTGTGTTGACCAGGTTCATCCCTGGTGTCCGTGGAAGGACGCGCTGGGTGAAGGGAACCGTGCGAGTCTAGAGAGGGGGATGCGCGACCCCGATTCTCTGTTCCTCCCCCAATCCCGTACATGTTTAACTGATGGAATATAGTCAAAGCTGTAGTGACTAAGGAAATGGTGAACAACGAAAGAACAAACAGGGACTAAGCCGTTCTTCCTGGAACAGTTCTTTGTGACGTACATGAGATCAGAGTCCTTTTTGTATCGGGAGCCTCTCTGTTCAGTGGGGACCTCGGGCCCTTCACAGTGTCTGATCCCTGCAGGACCCTTCAGTCCTGCAAGACCTCCATCACTCATGCGCTCCTCTGAACAGGAGCTTCTAGCCTGGTCCACGTCTCAGAATTTACACGGAAAGGGTGAACCTGACCTAAGCAGGCCATGCTGGGGAAAAACGTCAGTAAAACTCGACTCACAAGGTTGTGGAACCCTTTTTCTCTCTTTTGAAGTAATTAGAAGCGTGAGACGTGACATACATCAAGGGTCGTGCATAAGCTGATTCAAAAACATTCCTCCAAAGACTCTGGGGGTAACATGACATGGTTTTCGGCGAAGCAGCAGACGGGCAAGGCGATGTTTCTGAGAACGTGGCAGAAGCTACAATGCACATTATTGTGCCAGAGAAGCTTGGTGTTTTTCGAGCCCTCAAGCTGCGATCTTCCTTTCTGTCTCAGTAGGATCCTTGCAGGAGGATGGGCGTGCATTTGAGAGGTGTAAGAAGGCTGCAGCTGGGCGGGTCTGGAAGATGCTTTTGGCTCCTGTCAGAAGTGGACAGGCGTATTTGCCTATACTCCTTCGATTCCTTGCGCTCCTTTTCTCTGAGAATTGCGAGGTGCTCTTGAGAGCTGCTGCCGGTAAGGAGCACGTGTGTCTCTGCACGTAGCAGTCAAGGAGAAAGGCAAGGCGGTGAGAAAGGAGACAGCTTGAGCATGACAGCGACTTGGATCAGATGATGCCCCACACTTGCCTGGCTGGTGCTGTGCTTAGGAAGCGGGACGTTGCAGAGGCGGGCCCTGGCTGTCCGGTGAGACCCCGAGGTGACGGGTGCCGAACACCCAGCATTTGATTGTCTGGACTCCAGGAAACGCACCGTCTCCAAGGACGGACGATAGCATTCACGATGTAAGGGATTTCCACGTAGTGAGACCTGCTCTAGATGCTCGGGAATGCTGAACGTTCTAGAAACTCCATCCTGTTTTTTTTTTTTTCTTTAAGTGACTTAGGCCTTTGAATCTGCTTTTGCGTTGCGTCCCCTTCCTTCCCACAAGTCTGGAGCCCAGTGCCTGCCCGCCGGCGCTCTTGCCTGCTTCTTTCTCACGTGTCTCTCGTCCGGTGGTGCCAAGATGCATGTGCAGAGCTCCGTCCTCCTGCTCGCTGCCTCTGTGGGCCCCTTGACCGCAGCCTGTGTTCGTTCCTACCATCTCCTGTCCTTTCATCATGCCTGTGCTCCGCAGTTCAGATGAACTTTGCCTTTCCTGAAGAATGCTCTTCAACGGGGTCCCTCTGTCTTTGTTCTGTCCGTCAGAATGTGTGTTATGGTCCCAGGTGGCTTTCCTTCTTCTATGTTCCCTGTCTTCCAAGGCTGATGCCCATTCCACAGTCTTGATC
Source organism: Taxidea taxus jeffersonii (assembly GCA_003697995.1). NCBI lineage: Eukaryota > Metazoa > Chordata > Mammalia > Carnivora > Mustelidae > Taxidea > Taxidea taxus. The sequence goes on along the minus strand of RCUC01167327.1, from coordinate 27,302 downwards.
CCAAGCCTTCTCCACTCTGAGATCCTCTCCTACAGGGGCAGCTTTGTTCAAGGGGTAGCTTTTTCCCCACCCCCGTGGCCAGGGGAACTCTGGTCTTCAAGCCGAGGGACACAGCGACTGAGGTACAGAATGCTCCGAGGCTGTGAGCCGGTGTTGGCATCCTTCCTCGTTCTCAAGATCCCGACTTCTGTTGCAAACTGGGGATGCCAACGTGGTACCACGGACAGGATTCCACCCCCACCCCCGTTCCTGCGCGGGAGCCCTGAGCCCTCCTGTGAGAGCATTTGGACGGGGGCCTTTGGGAAGTAATTAGGTTCGATGAGATCACAGAGCAGCAGCCTGATGCTGGGATTAGTGGCTTCATAAAGGAGAAAGAGAGGTCACAGAATCTGCCAGCACGTGACCTTGGACTTCACACCCTCCAGACCCATGAGAGGGAAGGTCTGTTGTTGAAGCCACTCAGTGCATAATATTGTTCTAGCAGCCTGATCGCCCTAATACAGGTACCCAGAGTCTCCGACCTCCACCTTTTCCCTGGCAGTGCGGGTCACAATCGCATACCAGTGCCCCGAAAAGTGCTTAATGTTTCCAGTTTCCTTACTTGAGTCTAGAACCTCAAAATGTTTTCAGTCTTTCCTTCTTTTTAGAAAACTGCAAAGACCAAGTAGGTATGTTCATAAATTGTTTATGGCTCAAGGAGGGGAATGGGAGTAGGCTAAAGCAAAACAATTTATTCCAGAATATTGTGCACATTTCCCAGTTCTGATTTAAAGTTGGCATAAACATGTAGGATTCTGTAATTAGCTCTTTAGTTCTGTGATTAACGAAGAATGCTCACAGCCTGGTGCTGCGGGGAGATGGAGGCCCTCAGTGGAAATAACTTCGTTGGGAAAAATGAAATTGGCTTTGCATTTTAAAAGCATAAATACCTTAATTATTTGGCTCTCTGGCTGATTGGAAGTTGCAGGCAGGGGATTGTGGTGTCTGCCTGGTGTATTTTAAAGTTCATTTTAACACTCGTTGGCAGTGTGATCAGAGAAGATCTGGCTTTCTCCAAGCAGAACGGTGCTTTATTTCTAATTCATTGCAGTCCGCTCCAGCCGATTAAGCCTGGCAGAGAGGTGGGGCCGGGCCCCCCGTGACTGCGAGAACAGGAGGGCCCACGAGAGGTAAAATGCAGCAAATGCGGCCTGTGTTTCAGGGTCCCACACTGCAGTCACATTCTTACTCATAAACACTCACGATCTTGTAGAAAACAGGAACGCTGACTCCTAACGTCTGTTAGATTTCATGAATTGGAATTGTTTCTAAAAAACCAAAATAGTCTCTTTGACTTTTCTTTCAGTTAAACGTAGTTTTTGAAAGCTTGGCTCGACCCTGAATAGGTTAAGAAAATATTTCTTAAAATTAAGGAGGGGATTCTTAACAGTAAACCAAACTACAGAGATTCAAAAGCATTTTTTGGAGCTTCAGTATAATCACTGAAGGGCTTCGTAAGCAGCATTTGTAGGAACTTTCCTTGAGTGAAAGGGACTGAGAGACACGCAGGCAGACTGTTCTGGGTGCGGTGACTCACGCCGCGGGAACGCAGGAGATTTCTGACTCAAGTCAGCCGAGCTGCAGGTGCGTTCAGAGTCCAACAGAATCCGCTGATGAGTGCAAACATCAAATAGAGCCTACCATTAGTGGTAGCAGATTAGAAGTAAAGTCATTCTGCTTGGAGAGAGCTCGATCTTCTTTGATCACACTTCCAACTAGTATTAAAATTAATCTTAAAAAACACTAGGCAAAGACACCGCAATCCCCTTCTTGCAGGATGTACTATTAATGTACTGTCATCCGGCCAGCATCGTAATTTGCTTCACTTCGCATGATGCGTTGTCTAGGGCAACGCAGTCTGCCCAGAGAAACAGGGGGCGGGGTCCCCTGCCTTCGAACCCCTGTCGTTTGTGCCGCCCCTGCTGCTCATTGATGCACCTGCGGAGAAGAGCCAGACGCCGGCCCCTTTCTCCCTTCTCCACACCCTTTCACCGTCCAGACCAGCCTTGGGGTGGAGGGTGAGGCCCAGGGGCAGCGAAGCAGCAGAGTCGGAGAGCCGGAAGCAGAAGGAGGGACCCACGGGGGCTGGAAGGGGAAGGCCCCCCATCGCAGGGAGGGCCTGGAAGCACGGTGGGTCGGCGGGCACCACCCAGAGCCGAAGGACACTGTGGGAGAGGCACTGGGCGGAGGGCTGGAAAGCAGGAGGTTCCTGCTCTGCCTCGACAGGAGGAGAGAAGCCTGTGTGGACGCATGTAAAATACTCAGTGTGATGACTCACTTTCTAAATTTGTGATATGTGCGTTCGGTTATTCAAATAAAGACGGTTTCTGCATGGCCATACGGAGATTACCAGTAAAGGCTCTGGGGTTCTGAGGGTCCTCGTTTTACTGACTTGCCGATTTCCCCAAGGAATTTATAAGGAAGACTCGGACGGTGATGGGGGGCTACGGGTTTTAACCAATGGAACAGCAGCAGTGGATGTAACAGAAAACGACCGTAGACGTTCCGGGTTTAATTGCGGAAAGTGCCACTGGTGTTTATTTTAGGAACCGGTGTTGGGACTGGGAACACGGTCCATTCATCTAGGCAGTGTGAAGTGTGTGCCCTGTGCCAGGATCCGTGCTAGAAACGCGGGGAACAGCAGGAACGTGCGCTGCCTGCGGGAGCGGGCTCTGAACCGTCAGGGGTGACGAAGCATCGGGCACGGGACAGCGACACTCAACGCGGAGCCCCCCGCTGCGGTCCCCAGGGGCACCCGGGTGCGGATCCGTGCCTCCTGCTTGTGCGAAGCCCCACACTCCTCCCCTGAAGTGGAGCTGCTGGGAAGGGGGGTGGCAGGGAGGATCCGGCAGCCTCTCTGGCGGTTTCCCTCCGGTCACGGTGCACCCCCTCCTCGAACCGAATTTCTGAACCTTGGCACTAGGACTTCGGGAGCCCATGACGCTTCCCTGCAGAGGCCGCACTGTTGTAGCACTGTTCTAGGGAGGTTCTAGCAGCATCCGTCTCTCTGCCCCGGGAGCGAGTAGCGCTCTTCCAGGCCGGACGATCACAGGTGTCCTTGGGTGTTGCCATGTGGCTTCTGGGAGACAGAATCACCCCCAGCTGAGAAGCACAGGTCTAATGACATGGTAGGGGTCCAGGGAGCTGTGCATGTCCTCGGAACGGTGGGGCAGGGATGGGAGCTGTGGTGGTGGGGCGTAGGGAGGACTGGCGGGGAGCGGGCGCATGTCCTCCCAGGCTTTCCCCTTCTCTCCTGCTCTCGTCTTGGGTTTTCATCTCACTCCCCGCATGAGCGGCGTCCGAGGCCCCTGGGGGCAGGTCTCCATGGTATCGCTCGTAGCCCAATGGCACCCCCTCCATGTTCCAGCCTTGTAGATAAGACAGTGGAGAACACGGTAAGTGCAAGGTCCGCATCTGTCCCAGGACACCTGTGAGTTTGTCTTCTCTGATACAGCCCAGCAGGACAGTTGGCTTTGCTGTACGCGTTACTGCAGGTGAGACGGGTAAATGTGTTATTTTGCTGCGGGTGCTTTGAAGTCCCACCGGCGGGGCTAGCTTAAAGAAAAAGAGCCTTACTGTCTCGTAGTTCTTGAGGCCGGAAGTCCAAGATCAAGGTGTGGGCAGGGTTGCTTCCTTCCAAGGGCAGGGAGGGAGGATCTGCTCCATGGTCCTCACCTACCTTCTGCTTTTCTGGCCGTCTCTGGCCTGACTTGGCTTCTAGAAACATCACTCTATTGCCTGCTTCCATCTGCGTCGGGCACAGTTCCTGTGCGCCTTCCCGTCATCTTCCCTTGTGCACATCCGTGTCCTGCCCCAATGTCCCCTCCTTGTAAGGACCAGTTTATGGGACGAAGGCCCACCCTAATGACTGCATTCAGCTCAGTCACTTCTGTAATGACCCGGTCTCACGGAAGGTTACATTCTCAGGGAATGGGGGCTAGGACCCCAGCTATGAACTTTGGGGGTATGCCGTTCTGCCCAGAGCAGTAACTAATAGAGACAGCCTCGTCACTGACATAATGATAAGAAGGAATGGGATAGGCCGCAGGAGAAATGATAATGTCAGTCACTGCCATGTATCACAGTGGGACATCCTCGAGTAGACTTGAATCAGAAAGTGGCGGCAGAAATGTATTCTTCCGTGACGGAGATAATTACTTAACGAAATAAAAACAGGTGGTCCTCGGTTTTCACACTCGAGGACTGGACGTGTCCACACTTCTGGATCCGATTGTAAAAGCTGTAGGAAGGTGTTTCCGTGAATGGAACGCCCGTCTCTTCTTAAATCCTGCCTACCATCTCATTAAGTGACATTGAATGTCCAGTGAAAACCTGAGGCATCGCTGATTAATTCATTAAAATCGCAGAGGACTTTCTGGCACGTGCCCCGCCCTGTCCCTGTGTAATATAGGGCCCGGTGTATGAGGTTTCTGTTGCTAGTGTAGACAGTTACTACCAACTTGTGGCTCAAGCCCATTCCGATGCATTATCTTGCTGTTCTGGGCATCCCAGTTCCTGAAAGGTGATACGTGGCTCAGAGTCACAGGGTTAGCCGATCTGTGTTCCTTCTGGACGCTCCAGGGGAGGATCTGTTTCCTTGTCTCCTGCTTCCAGACGCCGCGCTCATTCCTGGTCCTGTGGCCCCTTCCTCCTCCTCCAGAGCTGGCAGCATTGCCCCGTCCAGTCTCTCTCTGACCCTCTCGTCCTCCGTCCCTGAGAGACACTAGAGATTACGTTGGCCCAAAGGGATAACGCGGGATACTCTCCCTTCTCGAAACCCCTAACATAACCACATTAGCAAAGTGTGTTTTGCCCCGTACGTAACGTGATGGATTCACAGGATCTGGGGATTGGGATGGGGACATCGGGGGGGCGGGGGCTTGTCCTGCCTACCCAACTCAGGGAAGGACAAAGAAAGGCAGTTTGAGGGTGGACGAAGGGATGGGCCCTGGAGGATGGGAGATTCTGGCCTTGAGAACAGCCCCTGGCTGTCGCTCCTACACCTCTTCTAGCAATGCTGGGACCTCTTCTTCCCCTGGAGTCCACTTATCGAGGGTGCTGGTGAAGGTGGCGAGAAGACAGCAGATGCTCTGTGACCCTGACATCCTAGAGGGGTTGGTGAGGTCCTTGTGCAGCGGCTTTTTATCGGCGTGGCAGGATGGCCAGTCCCCTGAGCCAGAGGGCGATGCTGTGGGGCCAAAGTCCACAGAGAAGCTGGGACGCAGAAGTGCAGAGCTGTGCAGAGAACATCTCCGAGGTCGGTTTACAACTCCGTCAAACGTGCGACGGTTTAGGGGCGTCTGGGGGGCTTGGTCAGTTAAGCATCTGATCGGATCATGATCCAGGGGGTCCTGGGATTGAGCCCCACATGGGGGCTTCTCTGTCTCCATCTGTCCCTCCCCCCTCTTGTGCGCACTCTTCTCTCTCTTGAATAAATAAGTAAAATCTTAAAAGAAAAATAAAAAAAAAACAGTTTAAAGTAGAGACTGTGACTGAATTAAAATGGAAGAAACGGAACGTGGTACAGAATCCGTGTAATAAGTCGGTCTGAGGAGGGGGAAGGAAACAGTGATTTTGACAGTGTCCAGTAGGGAAGGCCTTCAGGCACCGTGTGGTCTGGCTACCAGCGCGGGGGAGAGGCCAGGCACCCCTGTCCCTCTAGCTGCCCGAGGGCTGTAGTAGTTTAGACGGAAATGACAAAGTCGGTGATTTCTTTCTGCTACTTCCAGGGCTGCTCTGAGGCGATACATTCAAACATGGGAAAAATTCAATCTATAAGAAATATCTCGCAATTACTAAATTCACTTGTCTTTATAGGAGTCCCCACACACGCTTGCAGGGACAATTACATGCAATTCGATGTCAAAATAAGGCGAGCCAAGAAGTTAAAAGAAACCGTGGTTCTTCATGTGTCTGAAATCATTTCAAAGGGCATTTTTTTTCTAATATTCAAACAGCAAAATTATGTTGGCTTGTTACTTTTATGTGTTTTTCTGGGAGAGGTAAAAACCTTAAGAGTTAGAACCAAAACCATTATTGAGTTTTATGTCAGCGCATATCAATGTTGTTAGTTTCTTGGTCGTAACCAAGGTGGAATTCATGTAAAACATGCCCCTCGTTTCTGTTCTAATTACACCAGTCTAGGAAGGGGGAGATTTCTTAATTTCTCCCCAAGGTCAGTTTTTGTAGATAACGTTTAATCCTAATGGGAAACCGTGCTCTGTGGAAGGGGTTCATTAAACTTGGTACGTTAGCTGTGTCCTGATGAGGGAATCTCCGGTGAGTAGAACCGAAGTCCGGTTGCTTGAGGAAAGGAAGAGCAGCCTTCGGTTCCCCTAGTTGGACAGGCAGAGGGAGCTGCCGCAGTCTGGGGGCGGGGGGTCTCGGGCAGAGTTTCCGTCTCCATTCTTCAGCTCTGCCCGCCCCGCTGACTTCATACGTCCCTGCACTTGTTTATGTGGTGAGGCGATGACTGACTCCTGGATGCGTCTCCGAGCATCTCTCCCTTGGGAAGTCATCAGCTAACCATCCCCAAACCCTAGGTCTCTCCACTCATCGTTTTAGTGCCCCACTAACCAGAATTACTGAATGTAATCCATCAGCCTTGAGCACAGAAATGGCATTTACTTAGCTAGCTATTCTTTTGGAACTTTATTATTGGAAAGAAAAAAAATCAAAATGTTGCAGACCAATACAGCAATGAAATGCTTAACATTCTGTCAGTGCCCGAGCAGATCTTAAAACTCAGTTGGATCTGTCAGAGCAGCACTTACGTAGCAAGAGGTAGAGATTGTGTGTAAAGAAAGTAAATCAAGTTGTTTATTTGTAAATAGGTTAAAAATAAGGTGAAACTTTTTCAAGGTATCCAAAACATCATTTTAATAAAATTGGCAAATCATCAAGATGCATATTTTTTTAAAAAGATGCATATTTTCATCTCAGACTCCTTTAGAATTTAAGACTTGTAACTAATACTGCAGAATTTTTTGTACTTATAATTTTAGTTTTAGAATTAAGAAGTTAATTTTGGGCATTAAAATGGTTATCACTGGGCACCTGGGTGGCTCAGTGGGTTAAGCCTCTGCCTTCAGCTCCGGTCATGATCCCAGGGTCTTAGGAACGAGACCCACATCGGCCTCTCTGCTCAGCGGGGAGCCTGCTTCCCCCTCTCTCTGTCTGCCTCTGGGCCTGCTTGTAATCTCTGCCTGTCAAATAAATAAATAAAATCTTTAAGAAAAATGGTTATCACTAATTTTACATTTTGTGCTTATGTTAGAAAGTTATAAGCATGTTTGCCTGTATGTTTTCCCCTATCCATTATTTAAGCCGGAAAATGATAAAACACAGTGGTGGATGTGTGTCTTTTAGCTGTAATCCTGATAACAAAGCATTCCGGAATGCTCAGAGAATGCAGAATTGTTGGTAGTGCATATCCTTGTTCATGGAGAGAGAGATTACATATGCTCATAGTTAATGCAGCAAGTCTGTTTTTCTGCGTCTTGTCCGTGGAACGTGTCATAAGGCCACTCTCAGTAGTACGTTCTTGAAGTCCGTCACGTCCCCATGATGTCGCAGGGGTCTTTTTGCTCGGTACCTTGTAGGTAGAAATGGTGTGCCTCGAAGCCTGGTGTAAGGACAAGATCTGTCCGTGGTCTGTGTTTCCAGCTGGCATCAGGCGCCTCGTGACTCATTGTCCATCCCAGTCTGTTTACGTTTTGTCTGCGTTGGGGAGTTCAGAAGCTTACTAGGGTCCCATTTGATCCTCTCTGATCTGCGCGCATGAAGCAGATCAGGTTTGGCGAACAGAAGCCAGGTCAGCACAAACGCGGTGTCAGTCGGTCAGTCCAGGGCTTGGGCATGAAGGCGAGTCGTTCAGACCAGGTGTCTGGGATGATGCTCCTTGCGTGAATTCTAGATCCTCCTCGGCCCTTCCCTCCAAGGAGCTGCTGGTCTTTCACCTGCGCGTCTGAACACTGCAAAAGAACATACCACACCTGAGCTTTTGTAGACACGACCTCTGAGCTGATTCTAAGCTCTGGGTTTGAAAATGCCAGTTATTCCATCCGTCAGAGTGGAGGATTCTGGCAGTCGGGTGAACATACACGTATCTGGAAACCCGCCCTGTCGCCATTCTCCCAAGACCTGGGTGCACAGCTGGATCAGAAATAGCGAGTGGGGGAATCCCCACACGGGGCTTTGTGCCGCCTGGCGTGCACATCGTCCTGAAACGAAGACATCGAGCGGAAGCCTACCGAGCTGGCTTCCCTATGAAAATACTGAAACGAAAGTAAGGTTGCATTCTCGGGAGAAAGGCAGAGATGAGTGCCTCCATCAAAACTCGGGGACTTGGGGTGCAGTGTTTCCTGTCACAGCCCCGTTGGACTGCTTGGTTGAGCTGTGCCTGGGTGCTGGATCCCTGACCCGAAGAACGCTGGGGACGCACAGTCACAGAGCCATGCTCGTTCCGCTTGCAGCGTTGGTCGGGGTATCGTGGGTCTTACTGGAACACAGAACAAGCAGCCTGGCCCAGATCGTCAGTGAGTGAGTCCGTTAGTGCCCATTTTTTATCTCTCTATTCTACTAGTGTCTCTTCTCTTCTAGATGCCTTTTCCACAGCAGCCAAACCAACTCTGAGCAGACCCGTGGGCCTCGAGGAAGACCCTGCATGGCTCCCAGTTTGTATGTGGTCTTGTCAACTACGTTCCAGCCGATGGAACACGAACGGTGGTGCCGTGGACAGTCTCTGCCTTCCCTCCTCGCGGAAGGAAGACGGGTGCCTTCCGTTCGTGTTTCCGTCCTGTGCCTTAACAGTGTTGGCAAGTGGAGGGCTGACCTTAACCTAGGGATGTCGAGGATGGCAAAGCTGCCCTTGCAGCCCTTGGCCATGCGTCCATGTCTGGGCTGCTGCAGATGGGAGAAGCAGACATCCGTCCTGTGTGACCGATTGCATTTACAGCCTGTACGTGACCGCGGTTCAGTGCGATGCCCACGGAGCAGAGCATACAACTCTCTCTCCTCTTAAATTCACTACTCCACAGTCAGCCTGGGACGCCTCTTCAGTCCCAGAAGCCTAGGGCTGCTTGGCCACTTTGACACCCTGTTCTTCAGAGTGCTTGGGTTTCTCTTACCGTGCCCCCCCGTCGCAGTGCAGACTCAAGGTGCACTGCCTCACCTCCACAGTGGACTGCTTAGACACACAGTCACACACGCACGTAGGTGTCACAAAATCCACTGACTACGTCCATACTCTAAGATCAAAATGTTCTTCAGGGGGCGCCTGGGTGTCTCAGTGGGTTAAAGCCTCTGCCTTCGGCTCAGGTCATGATCCCAGGGTCCTGGGATGGAGCCCCACATCGGGCTCTCTGCTCGGCAGGGACCTGCTTCCTCCTCTCTCTCTGCCTGCCTCTCTGCCTACTTGTGATCGCTGTCTGTCAAATAAATAAATAAAATCTTTAAAAAAAATGTTCTTCAGAAATAAAGATAGATAATGTTCCAGCAGAGAAGCTCGACACACCCAGCAGGGAAGGGTTAACATCGACCGCATTAAGTCACGTTGCCAGCACACAACCCTGATGTGATGTGACGAGACACGTACTTGACCTCTGTGATCTTCCTCTCCCGTACTCATAACCCCAGCTGAACCATGAGAAAAAACATGAGAGAGAAACAGAATTGAGAGACGATCTACAGATTACCTGACTAGCATTCCTCCAAGCTGTCAAGCTCATCCAAAACAAGGAAAGTCTGGGAAGCCGTCACGGTCTAGTGCATGAGACCAAGAAGACATGCCCGTAAACAAAAGGGGATGTCCCGGCTGGGATCCTGGAGCAATAAGCCAACGTTGGGGAAAAAACTAAGGAAACTCCGTTTGTATCTTTAGGGTAAATACCCAGTAGTGCAATTGCTGGGTCATAAGGTAGCTCTATTTTCAACTTTTTGAGGAACCTCCATGCTGTTTTCCAGAGTGGTTGCACCAGCTTGCATTCCCACCAACAGTGTAGGAGGGTTCCCCTTTCTCCACATCCTCGCCAGCATCTGTCATTTTCTGACTTGTTCATTTTAGCCATGCTGACCGGTGTGAGGTGGTATCTCATTGTGGTTTTGATTTGTATTTCCTTGATGCTGAGTGATGTTGAGCATCTTTTCATGTGTCTGTTGGCCATCTGGATGTCTTCTTTGCAGAAATGTCTGTTCATGTCCTCTGCCCATTTCTTGATTGGATTATTTGTTCTTGGGGATCCAAAGGGGTACATGTACCCGAATGTTTATAGCAGCAATGTCCACAATAGCCAAGTTATGGAAAGAACGTAGATGTCCATCAACAGATGAATGGATAAAGAAGATGTGGTATATATATACAATGTAATACTATGCAGCCATCAAAAGAAATGAAATCTTACCATTTGCGACAACATGGATGGAACTGGAGCGTATTATGCTTAGCGAAATAAGTCAACGGGAGAAAGACAACTATCACATGATCTCCCTGATATGAGGAAGTGGAGATGCAACGGGGGTGGGGGTTAAGGTGGTAGGAAAAGAAAAAATGAAACAAGATGGGATCGGGAGGGAGACAAACCAAAAGAGACTCTTAATGTCATAAAACAAACTGAGGGGGGTGGGGGGGAGAGGGGTTGGGAGAGGGTGGTGGGGTTACATTATATGTTTAAATAAAGCTTAAATTTTAAAAAAAAAAAAGGAAAAAAAAAAAAACTAAGGAAACTCCGAGTGTGGGCTTTCACCACTGATAATGTTTCAGGATCGGTTCATCGGTTGTCAGTGCGCGAGCTGGGGCTGGGTGTGTAAGAACACTGACATTCCTGCAGCTTCTCTGTACATCTAAAGCTGAGGTTTACCAAATGTCTCAAATGCCCTTCCACATTTTCCCTCCTGGTCTGAAGTGATTTCTTCCAGTTGAAAGGGGACGTTCAGCGGGAGGTGAGGAAGTGAGGGTCACTATGCAGAGATCCCTCCCTGTAACACAGAGCGGTAGGGGAAGAGCCGGAAGGTGCAGGAGAGGGTTTTTTTTTAATCTGTAGAATGTACGTGTTTAAAGGTGGGTAGAAAGGAAGCACTGCAAGGGATGACAAAACTCAGGAAGGAGAGTAGATGAGAGGTAGAATGCCTGTCCCGAGAAGTCAGGAGTCAGTGGGATCCAGAATTCAGGGAGACAATAGGGAGAACATCTTTGCAATTGCAGTAGGACAGAAGGAAGAAAAGACTGTCCTTTCCCCAGGCAAGATAATGTCTGTTTACACTAAGAAATTCCAGTCTTCTATTTTCACCCTTTACAGGAAAGTACACAGCTTGGCTGAGAATGCGGGAAATAGTCGTGGGGTCAAAGGCTTGGGGGCAGGGGAAGCATCTGTTCAGATTCAGGAAAATGAAAGAGATATAAGAAGTCTCCAAGACCCCAGAACCAAAGACTAAATACCACAAGACTTTTGAGTCTCTCTCTGCTGTATCTTTCTCTCTGGTTGTTGGTTTAATTTGCTATGTTGGTCACTTCCACTGTTCAGGAAAGATGGGGAGCACGGCTTCTGCACCCCATTCCTGGATTCACCGGAGAGGTGGGAGCGCTGTAGGCAGAGAAGCAGCCCCCTAGGGAGGACGAAGGGTCCTGGGGCCAGGCTGCCTGAGTCCAGTCTTTGATGTAATTGAAAGCATGTCTTCTTGCTCATCTGTCATATGAAGATAGGACGCATCCCCAAGAATTGTGGTCATTAAACAAATGACAAGCACAGGACACATAAACAAGCCAGCATTTGACATGTGGATCAGTTCAGAGTTGGAATTTTGGTGGGAGGATATGTGCGAAACGGGACCGGCGCTGTTAGATGCACTGGCTTAGACACCCGAAGAAATAGGAGCTAGCCTGGTAGGGTGAGGAGGAGCGGTAAAGGGGTTATGGGACTGGAGATGGAAGGTGTCGTATGAGCACATGAGGGAGGGGGTGGCACCATTCGCGCCCAGAGACAGAGGACTCTTTAATATCAAGGCGTTGCAGACAAAGCCATCCCAAAGGATGACCAGGATTGAAGGAAAGACAGGGCATGCTTAGAGACGTCAGCATTTGGGGACATCCTGGGACGGCTAGTCAACAAGCCGTAATGGCATGCGGCTTCTGCAAAGACAAAGTTAAATGTGCAGGGAAGATACAAAAGGAAGAACGGTGTGGACATGACAAAAAGGGCCACATACTCATGAGCAAAGGGGAAGTTAGGCAAAGGTGAGGGTCAGCAGCTGGTTTGCAGAGACGGGAAATCACCCCACTGAGGCGTTGCAACTGAAATCAATACAGCATTCCCAGAACTCAGCAGTGTTAAAGAGGAATGAATGGGACCTACTGTAGCACTGCAGCACACTAAATTACTTTCTTTTGAACCGGTTTGCTTCCAGATTGCCATCAACGTGAAACGCAAATCTGCATATTCCTCTTAAGGTATAACGTATGACACGCCATTAGATTCATTTTGGCTGACAAGTAACGTAAGCAGTACCTGTGGGTTTTTGGAAATTGGCGTATTGCATTTGAAGGTCAATGTCTTCATTATATGTTGGATGCTTGATGATGCCTTCGATGAGCATCGTGATTTCCAGGGTCTTCATGTTTGTGTGCAATGCATTTCCCCTTGTGGGAGGTGCCAGTCGTCAGGACAAGGGCATGTTCCAAGGTGACACGGTGGAGTCACTAAAGCTAAATGATTGTAACGGAACTGGGGTTCTTTCTCTTGTAATTTTTCTGACACCATTTTGCATGGCGAATGTGATAAGGCCCGAATCCTTCATTGACGGATGGCTTCAACGTTCCCATGTCACATGACACGTAGAATCTTTCATTGTGTTCTCAGTTATTTCTTGTGGCTGTGAACTTGACCTCAGAAGTACTATTTTTTTTCCTTTTCTTTTTTTTAAAGATAATAACCAGATGTGATTCTCTTTGAAGGGACATTTCTGTCAAGAGTTTTGAGGGGTCCTAATGCAGCTACTCTGGGTGGCTCTGGAATTCAACATGAGCGTGTATTTTGACTAGATGTGACTTTCAAAAAAGACCTTTGATATTGTCACAGTTTGCAAAGCTGTTACATGTGATTGATTCAGGATCATGTCTTTAAAGAGTTAACTCCTTTAAAAAGTTAACTCCTTCCTGATAATGTAGCAGGTAATGCCGGTAAGACTGACCTTGAAAATCCTTTTCCAAATAATGGAATCTAATAACAGAAAATAGAATCACCACTTAACTTTATTGCTAGACTTAGTTCATTTTTCAAGGTCATTTTAGCTTTACTGAATTATTATAAAATTGGAAGCAAATGGCACCTGTAGTTTGTGGAAAGCTTCCATTTTAAAAGTGCATGGGAAGTTGCTTTCTTCCATTTTGGGGTTGCTGGAGAACAGAACAGAGGACCCTGAGTAGTTGGGAGGTTCTAGTCTACCACGGTCTTAGAAGCAGGACAACTGACAAGTTGGCCTCCGGGTTTTGTTTTGTTTTGTTGCATCACGCAATTCTCGGATGTCTAGAAACTCACCGCATGACCTAGAGACTGCAGTCATTGCTGAAGATCTGGGCTTGCCGTCCCCTGCCCCTGATGACTTTGGGTCTATTCCAGGACAGGACGCTCAGCCTCTGGGATAGTGTAAGCTCCCCGTCGGTCTAATGAGGAAGGCGACCGACGGTGATCCACACTGCAGAGCTGCTGAGGACCATTTGTGGTGGATCATGCTCACATTAAAGGTGCAATTGAAGCTGCTTTTTTAGCAACATGTTCTCAAGCCCATGACGGCCTCATTATTCAGGCAGCAGCAATGGATGAAGCTATGGGGAACGCTGTGTCTGTCTTCACTTAGGGGCCTCAGAGTGTGGTCTTCAGACCCACAACGTCGGCGTTACTTGGGGACTGGTTAGAAATGCAAATCGTTAGGACCACCTGGGTGGCTCTGATCCTTAAATGTCTGCCTTCTGCTCAGGTCATGATCTCTAGGTCCTGGGATCGAGGCCCACATCAGGCTCCCAGCTCAACAGGGAGTCTGCTTCTCCCTCTGCCTCTTCCTCTCCCCCTGCTTGTGCTCTCTCTGTCTCTGTCTCTTTCAAATGAATGAATACAATCTTTAAAAAAAAAAAAAAAGAGAGAAATGAAAATTGTTAGGCCCCCATCTCAGACCTACTGAGTCACAGCCTCTGCTAGTGGGTCTTGGCACGCTGTGCACTAACAGACCTCCAGGAATTCTGAGTCCAGTTCAGGAGTGAGACCCACAGTTCTAAACCAGAGGTCAGAGGTTTGCTGTCCAAGGCCGCATAGTACATATGATTGGCTTTGTGGGCAGTAGGGTTTCCATCTCAGCCACACAGCTCTGCCTCTCTGGCCTGAAAGTGCCCACAGACAGTGCAGGAGGGAATGAATGGGGCTGTGTTCCAATAAAACTATTTATTAAAACATGTGGGCGGGTCTGCTCAGCGGGCTATCATTGCAGACCCTTATTTAAAACTTCTCTCTCTTTTTTTTTTTTTTGGCTTTTGTTTCCTTTGCCTTTGGAGACATATCTTGAAAGAAGTTGCTGTGGCTGACATGGAAGAGGTTACTGCCTATGTTCTCCTCTAGGATTCTGATAGATTCCTATCTCACATTGAGGTCTTTTATCCATTTAGAGTTTAATTTTGTGTATGGTGTAAGACCGTGGTTGAGTTTCATTCTTCTACACATGGCTGTCCAATTTTCCCAGCACCATTTATTGAAGAGACTGTCTTTTTTCCACTGGATATTTTTTCCTGCTTTGTTGAAGATTATTTGACCATAGAGTTAAGGGTCCATATCTGGGCTCTCTACTCTGTTGCACTGGTCTATGTGTCTGTTTTTGTGCCAGTACCATGCTGTCTTGGTGATCACAGCTTTGTAGTGAAGCTTGAAATCAGGCAACATGATGGCCCCAGTTTTGCTTTTCCTTTTCAACATTTCCTTAGTGATTCGGGGTCTCTTCTGATTCCATACAAATTTTAAGATTGTTTGCTCCAGCTCTTTGAAAAATACCGGTGGCATTTTGATCAGAATGGCATTGAAGGTATAGATTGCTCTAGGCAGTAGACATTTTAACAATGTTTACTCTTCTGATCCAAGAGCATGGGACGGTCTTCCATCTTTTTGTGTCTTCTTCGATATCTTTAATGAGTGTTCTGTACTTCCTCGAGTACAGATCCTTTACCTCTTTGGTTAGGCTTATTCCCAGGTATCTTATGGTTCTTGGTGCTATAGTGAATGGACTCGATTCTCTAATTTCCCTTTCTGTGTTTTCATTGTTAGTGTATAAGAAAGGAACTGATTTCTGTACATTGATTTTGTATCCTGCCACATTCCTCAATTGCTGTATGAGTTCTAGTAGTTTGGGGGTGGAGCCTTTTGGGTTTTCCATATAAAGTATCATGTCATCTGCGAAGAGAGAGAGTTCGACTTCTTCATTGCCAATTTGGATACCTTTTATTTCTCTTTGTTGTCTGATTGCTGTTGCTAGGACTTCTAATACTATGACTTCATCAAGATCAAAAGCTTCTGCACAGTAAAGGAAACAGTCAACAAAACAAAGAGGCAACCTACAGAATGGGAGAAGATATTTGCAAATGACAGTACAGACAAAAGGCTGATATCCAGGATGTATAAAGAACTTCTCAAACTCAACGCACACAAAATAGATAGTCATGTCAAAAAATGGGCAGAAGACATGAACAGACACTTCTCCAAAGAAGATATAGAAATGGCTAACAGACACATGAAGAAATGTTCATCACCATCAGTCATCAGGGAGATTCAAATCAAAACCACGTTGAGATTCCACCTTACACCAGTTAGAATGGCCAAAATTAACAAGACAGTAAACAAGTGTTGGAGAGGATGTGGAGAAAGGGGAACCCTCTTACTCTGTTGGTGGGAATGCATGTTGGTGCAGCCACTTTGGAGAACAGTGTGGAGATTCCTTAAGAAAGTAAAAATAGGGCTTCCCTATGACCCTGCAATTGCACAACTGAGTATTTACCCCAAAGATACAGATGTAGTGAAAAGAAGGGCCATCTGTACCCCAATGTTCATAGCAGCAATGGCCACAGTCGCCAAACTGTGGAAGGAACCAAGATGCACTTAAACAGACGAATGGATAAGGACGATGTGGTTCATATACACTATGGAGTATTTTGCCTCCATCAGAAAGGATGAATACCCAACTTTTGTGTCAACATGGACGGGACTGGAGGAGATTATGCTGAGTGAAATAAGTCAAGCAGAGAGAGTCAATTATCATATGGCTTCACTTATTTGTGGAGCATAAGGAATAACACGGAGGACATGGGGAGATGGAGAGGAGAAGGGAGTTGAGGGAAATTGGAAGGGGAGATGAACCATGAGAATCTATGGACTCTGAAAAACAATCTGAGGGTTTTGAAAGGGCGGGACGTGGGAGGTTGGGTAAGCCTGGTGGTGGGTATTAAGGAGGGCACGTATTGCATGGAGCACTGGGTGTGGTGCATAAACAATGAATTCTGGTACACTGAAAAGAAATTTTAAAAATAAAAAATAATGATTTTTAAAAAACCTCTTACTGGGGCATCTGGTTGGCTCAGTCAGTTGAGCGTTAGACTCTTGATCTGGTGTCAGGACGTGACCCTCAGGGTTGTGGGATCGAGCCCTGCATTGGGCTCTGGGCTCAGCAGGGAGTCTGTCTCCTGTCCCTCTGCCCTGCTCCATACTCATTCTCTCTTTCTTAAAAATAAATTAAAAAAAAAAATCTTTAAAACTTCTCATTAATTTTAGATCATTTGGGCTTGTTTTCTGTGAGTTGAAGCATTTATCCACGCATGTTTTTTAAAAGATTGGTTTTTATGCAGAATATGTTTATTCCTGAGTACAAAGTGAAAACATGATTTTGCATTATTTAAATTTGTAAGGCTTTTATGCATAAACAGAAGAGATACTTAGGATAAAATTAATTTAGGGAAGATATGTATCCCTTTAAAGTATTATTAGTACACTTGGATTCATTACAAATACATAATGAACAAAATCTTGCCTTAGATCTTATTACTTTCTTTGGAGCATGTGTCACATGTCATAATCCTTGCAAGAGTTTTAACGTCTCCTCTCAGCATGGGAGGGCTTCGTACACATCGTTGCCTTTGCCGCACACTTAATAAATGAATGCCGCACACTTAATAAATGAATGCCCTCTGAGGAATCAGACATCGGAAGCTATGTCAACAAGAAGAGCGCACTGGTATCCGCATTCCTGATCACAGAGAGGCTTGGAGTCCAGCAATTTGGAATTAGAGGATGTACCGGTCAAAGACTAATTCATGATACAGCATCACGAGATTCGTTTCCTAATAGTTTCATGTCGCCGCCCCAGGTTTCAGTCCCTGCCCGTTTCTGATTTACGGCGAAGCGCATCCTGGTAGGTCATTTCTTTGGCTGCTTGTTTAGCTTGGCGCTTTGACGTGGTGCCGGAGCAGATGTGACGTTCAGTCGAGGGAAGTGTGCTTACTTCTAAGCCCCGTCAGCTGCCACGGAGGTCCAAGAAGCTGAATCTGAGCGACTCACGGTGGTTCCACCTTGTGCTTTGAGAGGTTTCTGCGGCGGCGCTCGCTTTTCCAGGCATGGCAAGCTGGTCCGGTCCTCTGTCCCCACTTGTTCCCCTGTGTGTCGTGATGCCGTGGGGCCGATCACAGATACAGATGTACATCACTCTCATTCGTGGCTTCCAGAAGTTCTTTAATACCAGGAACTGTTCTCAATGTGTGCAGTTTCGTTTTTTCTGAGTCCATGAACATGATTTGATGGTATGTACCATGATTAAATTATACTAACGTATGGTAAATATTTGTGTACATATACAGGACACGGTAAATGTAAACTGTTTCCCCTTCCATTTCTGAAAATCAAAGATGATGGGAGATATTTCTTTTAATCTTCATTTTTATTTCGGTATTAACATTGTGTTAACCTAGAGTATCAGTTTTAGGTGTACAATGTGGTGATTCAGCACTCTGTGTCTTACTGAGTGCTCATCAAGAGGACGTCTTCGTCATTTCTGTCATCCCTCTGGGTCGCCCCTTCCCTGCCCCTCTTCCTTCTCGTAACCATCCGTTTGTTCTCTAGAGTCAAGGGTCTGCTTTTTGGGTCGTCTTTTTCCGCCCTTCATCCCTTTCTTTGTTTCTTAAATTCCACGTATGAGTGAAACCAGGATATCTGTGTTTGGCTTACTTTGCTCAGCGTTATATTCTCCAGACCCATCCACGTTGTCGAAAGTGGCAAGACTTCATCCTTTCTCTATGACTGAGCAATATTCCGTCGTTTATAGCTATACACCTTTTTTCATCGATTGATGGACACTTGGGCGGCCTCCATAGTTTGGCTGTAATGCTGCTGTAAACGTAGGTAGGGGTACGTGTAAGTTTTCAATTAGGGTTTTCATATTCTTTGGATAAATACCCAGTAGTGCAATACCTGGGTCACAGGGCAGCTCTGTTTTTAACTTTTTGAGGAACCTCCAGACTGTTCTTCAGAGTGGTCGCACCAGCTTGCATCCCCACCAACAGGGCACAACGGTTCCTTTTTCTCCACATCCTCACCAGCACTCCTTGTTTCTTCTGTTTTGGATTTTAGCCCTTTGACAGGTGTGAGGTGATGTCTCTTAATTTGTTTTTCCCTGTGGATGAGTGATGTTGAACATCTTTCCATCTGTCTTTTCCTGTGTCTGTTGGCCATCTATCTATAGGTCTTCTTTGGAGAAATGTCTGCTCATGTCTTCTGCCCGCTATTAACTGGGTTATTTGATTTTTTTGGTGTTGAGGTGTATACATTTTTTACATGTTTTGGATACTCCCTCTTTATCAGATATGTCATCTGCAAATATCTTTTCTGTTCAGTCGATTAACTTTTAACTAATTTTCTTGATTATTGATGTTGCTGTGCAGAAACTTTTTATTTTGATGTAGTTGTGGTGGTTTTGTTTTGCTTTTGATTCCCTCGTCTCAGGAGACATATCGAAACATACCTAGAAAAATGTTGTCATGGCTGATGTTGGAGAAGTTACTGCATGTGCTCTCCTCCAGGATTTTTATGGGTACAAGTCTCACACTTGGGTCTTTCATCCATTCTGAGTCCATTTTTCTGTGTGGAGTAAAAAAGCGGTCCACTTTCATTCTGTGGCACATGGTCGTGCAGTGTTCCCAACACCACTTTTCAACAGACTCTTATTTCCCCAGTGATAGTCTTTCCTGCTTTGTCAGAGATTACTTGCCCATAGAACTGTGGGATTATTTCTGGGCTCTCTGTTCCTCTCTGTTGGTCTATGTGTCTGTTTTTCTGCCAGGACCGTACTATTTTGATCACTGTGGCTTCATAGTATATCTCAAAATCTGGGATATTGTGATACCATTTTCCCTTTTGTTCTTCAAGATTGCTTTCACTATTCAAGGCCTCTTGTGGATCTGTACAAGTTTTACAATTGTTTTAGTTCTGCAAAAAATGCTGTTGCAGTGAATGTGTAGATTGCTTGGGTAGTCTGGACATTTTACCAGTATTTGTTCTTCCAGTCCGTGAGCACGGGATCTTTTTCCATTTATTTCTGTCAGAGTCAGTATTGTTCATCAGTTTTTTATGGTTTTCAGAGTACAGGTCTCTCATCCCTTAGTTAAGTTTATTAAGTATTTTATTACTTTTTGTGTAGTTGTAAATGGGATTGTTTTTAGGTATGGTTACATGATTTATTGATAATAGAAAATATTTTCCTATTCTTTTCTACGTTTACAGAACCCAGGATTATTATGAAATGTATTTTGGATAGCTTATGGCACTAACATAGTCTTACTAAGAAGAGAACCACTATAAATATTTGCTGAGATACTGAGTGAATCAATGAATCAATCAATGAATCAATCAGTGAAGCAGGGACTGAATATACGAGAAATTCTTTCTTTGAGGAATATTAATTGAAGTGTGCTTTAACAAAACAACTCCATGTAACTACTCCAAAATGATGAGAGATGATTGCCCTATGTCCATATGTGAATACGTGTATATATTTATTTATGGTGGGTATATATATATTTTTTTCTCTTGGTTAGCGTATCCATTTTATGTTGTATCCTTTTGTTTTTAAACAAGATTACTATAAAACTAGTTTGATTGTAATGAAGTTTCCACAGGCACTAAAAACCAGCAAACGACAAAATATATTAGTTCCATTCCCGTTGCATCCAGAATTTGAAAACTATTACTTTGGGATCATTTAATCATGTTTTTATATTTCTTTCTGAATTGGATTATGTCATACATGTTTTTAGTATGCACTTTTTACTTCTTGCCCGTTGTGTGTGTGTGTGTGTGTGTGTGATTTTACAGTAGATTTAGGGCTCGTAAACGGCCCGGAGAGCTTCGCTGTTTTGCCAGCGTTCCTGTAACAGACACGGTGAGGGCCTCGTCGGTGAGGCAGGTGTGGCGCCCCGAGAAGAGAACCCTGTGGGACGCAGCTGGACGGGGAACGTCAGGAGCCCTTGCAGGGCGCGCCACTGGGAGAAGTGCCGCAAGGAACCCACGCCCGCAGTGTCTGGGTGCACGCCTGGTGTCCTCGGCCCCAGCAGACCCTGTCGAGGAAGGTGTCCCTTTGGCTGCTGACATCCGGGGGGCGACGCGTGCTCAGACACCGTGGGGCTCCCAAGCACAGGGAGAGTGGCAGGGGCCTCGAGCGATTCACACATTGCAGAACACGTCTTTTTAAACATTTCGGCTCTTGTGTATTTCGCATGCACTGTTGTATTCGTGCACGTTATTGCCAGCAGCTGTTGTGCGCTTGTGATGTGCTGTGACCGCCGGACGTCCACACTGTCGCCTCTGTCCGACCGCCTGACGCCCACAGTGTCGTCTGCGTCCGACCGCCTGACGTCCACGCTGTCAGCTCTGTCCGACCACCTGTCTGTAAATCGGAGATTCCTCCTCTTCAGCTGTGATTAATTTGCTGGAGCCGCTCACAGAACTCAGGAAACCACTTCACGTAGTGGACCCTGGCTTACCGCAACGGGATACGTGGCAGGGACAGTGTGGCGCGAGGGCCAAGTGGAGGGAGGGATGTGGGAAGGGGCTGGGAGCCTCCTCCGGGCCATGTTGGCGCCACCGGTGATCGCCAGCCCCCGAGATCCTGCACCGTCCTCCAGGATGCTTACGGAGGCCTTACACTGGGCAAGAGTCAGCGACTCCTCCGCCCGCACATCCGCGGCCCCCTCCCTGCGCAGAGCCAGACGGGTGCGTTCCCCTGGCAGCCAGCGCCCGCCTCGGGCTTTCCCGGGGTCACGCCTGCACTTGGCCTCAGGTGTGGTTGAAGCGGGCTCGTGAGCGATGACAGAAGCACCCTCTCCACTTTCGTGGCTCTGCGGTATCTCAGGAACTGGGGACTAAGTGCCGTAACCAAAGATACCTCTTTGCTCTGACAGAGGAGGAAAGGGCAGGAGTCCGGGAGCCGTGTGCGGGAACCAGGACAGGGATCGAACGCGGCTTTCCACTGTAAATCCGTGTCACAGCCACAAAGCAGCTGTTTCTTACGTTCCTTAGGAAGATGGGACGGGATGCGGGGTCCTCTTGACTGATCTCTGGCCCTTTGATCCCCCTCTCCCACCTCCCACTTCCCGGCTCCCGGCGCTTGGGAAGGCTCACTCCCGACCCGCTGGCACGGAAACCTGGCGCGACGCGATAAACAAAATGAGAAAGTGGAAGCTCTTTTCATTTCTTAGCAAATGCTTCACGTTGCCGAGCTCCAAGTGCACTTCAGCACCCCCTGCAACAGCTCGGGGTTGAGAAGGAGCAGTCAGCGCGGTGATAGGCACCACGTCTCGGGAGGTGTTCTGTGTGGACCAGCCCTTCTGCGCGGAGCAGCAGTGTCGCCACGGCACAGGACTGCCCGAGCCCTGGCTCCGGGGCCCCGACAGACCAGGCCCAGCGGCTCGAGACAGTCAACACAGCAGCGAGACAGTGGGGGTCAGTCAAGAAACTCATGTGGGGGAGGCCAACACCGGGAAAACAGAGCACAAACTCCTCAAAGACGGTGTCCAGAGTGCGGAAAATAGCCCCAGGGTTAGAGAGTGTGGGACCGAGGTCGGTGGGTGCAGGCAGGTGGGCAGGAAAGGTCGGGTCGGTCATTGTCTTGGGGGTCAGTCCTGGGGTCTTGCTAGCTCAGAGCGGTCCTTATAGCTTGAGGGGGTAGTTTTGTTGGCATCAGGGAATGCATTGCTCTCGGGGTCTTTCACCTCATTTAACAGATAAGCTGGAAAGAACCTCATTAATTAGGAGGTTTGAGGTCAGCGTGGAGGTCAGTGGAGACGTCTTTCAGCGAGGCCGACTGCTGCCGCTGTTGCTCACATCCGTGTGGTCTGCCATCTTGGAGCATCGTGGAGGGGTCGTTCGCACTTGGGTTTTCAGTGGCCCCTGTCTGTACTGCATGTGGTCCATGGGGAGACAGCTCGGACGGTTGGAGAACCCGGAGCAGCTCGTCTTCCGCCCCTGCCGTGAGCACCCTGCGCTGTAGGGCCAAGGAGACGGGGCGGGGAGAAAGCACGGGGAAGTGGGGCGGGGGCTGCGCGGCCTCCCCGGCTTTCCGAGCAGAAACCGAAGAAGGAAATACATGGACCTCAAACCAACAAAACTGTTCTAGAAGAAAATGATTGTTTCTGTGAATGTGTTTATTGGCCTCTTGAGCCGTCAGAAATCCCCGAGGACAGTTCTGAAACCAAAGCTGACAAGGTCATCAAAGGCCATTTTTCAGACCCAGAAGACCACCAGACCTCTTTCTGGGAACTTTGGTTCACTTTGAGTATTAACATGCCCGGATAAGTTAGCGAATGAAGGCGGTAGGCATGTTTGAATGTCCTTTGTGCAGGCACCCACAGAGCCCCCATTGCAGCTACATCTGCTGGAGAATAATACTGGAATGGAAAAATAAGAAATTAATGAATCACTGATCCCAGGGAATTAGGGGAACTAGGGAAATGATTCTTCCAGAGTCCCCCTAATTTTACCCACCTGTTGGGGAATCCGTCTCCTGGGTACAGGTTAGTGTGTGTGATCATGGTAGCCATATGTCCTGGGTAAAACCAGACCTCAGACCCTGAGCTAACGGGGCATATAGATATGTATCCATGTGTGAGGTAAGCCTTGTAACCCATGGCGACACGGGAAGTATTTATACCATGTTTTTAAAGTTGTTTTTTTTTTTAAAGACCCTATTGACATATTTAGGAGAGAGAGTGAATGAGACAGAGAGAGAGAGCATGAGCCGGGGGAGGGTAGAGGGAGAGGAGGAGCAGCCTCCCCATTGAGCAGGGAGCCCCACTTGGAGCTCGATCCAAGGACCCCAAGATCATGACCTAAGCTGAAGGCACGTGCTTAACCAGCGGAGCCACCCAGGTGCCGTATTCTTAAAGTTTTTAATTTAAATTCGAGTATGGTTAACCTACAGTGTTACATTAGTTTCAGGTGTATAAGACAGTGTTTCAGCAATTCTGTATGTTATGCACGGCTCATCCTAAGTCTATTATTTTTACTATATTTTACATAAAAAATTAATCCTCTATTTAAAATGAAGACAGGAGAAATTCAGGGGCTTAGGGAACTTCTCAATTATAAGAAAAGATTGGAATCGGATTTGAACTTTTTCTGAACCACCACGATCTACCTTACTACGTTTACGAAAGTAATGAGATCGATTAGGAAAAATAGCAAGAAGTAACACTGGCCAGGGAAAGGGAAGCAATAAATGTATGAATAAAGTCACTCATCCTGAAATTTTTCTATTTATTATGCAGCATGCTGCTTATTATATAAATAAGGTCTACCTGCACTATTGGTTCACCCAGTGAATAATTCATCCGGGGGAAACAAGTGGGCCGGAGCAGAGTGCGTTCTATGCTTGAGTGGCGATTCGGAGGATCTTCGTAAAGGGGTGTGAAGAACTCTGCCAGCATCCTGTTGGCGCAGGTACCACACATCGACCCACAAGCCAGAGCACGTTCGCGCCCACGATTCTTCAGCTAAGGAGGTAGTTTTCATGCACGCATGTGAGAATGCAAAGTCATTCATGAACACATCACCTATTTCTACTTGATGGGTTTTATTCACTAGATACGTAGATGTTTGAGAGGCACATCAGTTTATGACTTTGATACAAAGAACAGAGGACACCCAGCAGTTTATGCAGCATTGAAAGTCTTTGGCCACTGGGTGTCATGGTTTCCCCCTGTAATGGTTAACCTTCCCTGATGCTTGAAGGAACCGTTCCTGTATTTCTGGAACAGAAATACTCAGTGTGAACGTACGTCGCGCCCAAATGGAGACTTCGGTCAAACTGTGCACAGCTCCTTCTCTTACAGATGACCGTGCCGCGTGGAAGACACATCCCGTAGCATCGTCTACCTGGAAGTTGCTGGTGAGGGTTAAACCCGCAGGGATTGACCTGGCGAGGAGTTGTGTGATGGTGTCGGCCGTCCGTCAGCTCTACTGTCTGCGCCCGGATCCGAGGAGCTCGTGCGGTGCGTGTGTGCGTGTGCCTGGGTCTGGTTGTCGAAAAGCTCCGGGCTGCACAGATTCTCCGCACTACCAGCACGTGCTGACTTCTCGTCCACCTCCTTGCTCTTGCCCTCCGCCTCGTGTGTGTATGTGACGGCAGGTGTGTTACAAACCCGCGAAGCAACCAGAAGCAGGCAGCCTCGTGACTATGGTCCACTCTGCCAAGGAGGATGGGGGCAGTGTGTTCCGTGACTGTCTCAGGTGTCGGCTCCAAAACAGAAGTGCCACCCAGCGTGTGGGAAAGAAAGCCCATTCAAGGTAGAACAGCCGGAGACTGACCCGGCAGTATGTAAGCCCCGTAATGGGCTCTGTGCAGGGAAGGTGTTGGGAAGGAGGAATGGGTTCGTGACCTGTCTTATGTCATTATCTTGTTTTTGTCGCCGTTGTTCAAAACAAAACGTGCAAAGTGTCCAAGTTGCACTTCTGTGCGTAACACTGAATCCTTGACGGAATCGTTCGTATTTTATTTTTCAGGGATCTCTATACCCAGCAAGGGGCTCGAACTCATGTGCCCGAGACCAAGAGTCGTGCACTCTACCAGCTGAGCCAGCCAGGGGCCCCCTGCTTGCCTGAATCTTTAAATGGTCGTTTCCACATATTCGGATTCTTACTCACGTGTCCACTGGTGTTGACCAAGTGGCTTGTTGCTAGTCACGCCGATCTCTTTGTCGGGAAGGGGCTGACAGCAGTGTCACGGATCCCTCTCAAGAATGACTGAGAAAGGGACAGCAGTAGGCGTTCGCAAAATGCCTGGGTCGTTGGAAGGCCAGCGTTCATTTAAATGAGAGGATTTTTTTTTCTTTTTTTTAAAGATTTTATTTATTTGACAGAGATAGAGATCACAAGTAGGCAGAGAGGCAGGCAGAGAGAGAGGAGGAAGCAGGCTCCCCGCCGAGCAGAGAGCCCGATGCGGGGCTCGATCCCAGGACCCTGAGATCATGACCTGAGCCGAAGGCAGAGGCTTAACCCACTGAGCCACCCAGGCGCCCTGGATTTTTTTTTTTTCTATCCGCATT
Source organism: Taxidea taxus jeffersonii (assembly GCA_003697995.1). Classification (NCBI taxonomy): domain Eukaryota; kingdom Metazoa; phylum Chordata; class Mammalia; order Carnivora; family Mustelidae; genus Taxidea; species Taxidea taxus. Next base: position 1,657 of record RCUC01167327.1, on the reverse strand, counting down.
GTGAAAACACAGCAAATGCCCGCTTCTCTCAAATCCACACTCAGTTTTGGGTGTGGGCATGGTGACACAGGAGGAATCAAACAGCACTGACAGGATGGAAGGGTGGTGGTGTTCCTGGCTACAACGCCCCATAGGAAAAATTTATAAACGAGATAAAAAGCGAGAAAAATGAAAAACCACGCATTAAGCGAACACTTTTGGTGTGCTTACCGAACGGATGAAAGTAAACCTTCCCCCCAACAAAACGACCCTCCTTAAGGAACCTGCAGGCTTGTGGATTGTCAGATAATGAACCAAGAGTCACAGAAGATAAGTCTTTAAGAATAGGACACATCTGGTTCAGGGGTCCAGAACTGTGTCCCTGCTGGCGTGATGTGTGCTCATCGTGCCTGGGGGAGCAGGGCCGGGGACGGGGTGGTGTGAGTCGTTCAGGGGACACTCGACACGGGCGAGGTGCTGGGACGGCGGGGGAACAGACCGACTGTTTCTACAGTGGAGTTGGTAGGATGGGAGAGGCTTTGGCTGTTCGAAGGGAGGCGCAACCCGTGATGAGTGAGCAGAGAACGGGAGGAGGAAGGATCCTGCGGGGCTTTCTAGGAAGTGCTGCCAATCGTAGCCATTCCTGAGGAGCAAGAGGGAGGAGTGACAGCAGTTAGACGTTAGACATCAGGCACTGCACCTAGCCGGCAGGGGACGGCGGCCTCTGGCAGGTGGTTCCCCGTTAAAACTGACCAGGTTAATAGGTGGTGATTTGCTGGAGAGAAGAGGTTGGTGAGGAGAGTCCTCGAGAACGTAGCCCAGGCTTCTGGTCTGCATTACTGGCGAGCACGGAGCGGCTAGCAGAAGCAGTGCGGTCTAAAGAGAAAGGCTTTGAGTTATCTCTGGAAATGGTGGACCAGAGTTATCCTTGGAACCCGGCGGAGATAAACACGGAGTGCACATTGTGTGACAGTCTGGATCTCGAAAGAGAATACCAGCGAGGGGCGGCGTAATAGTTTTCCACGTCAGCTCGGCTGGGCTGCGGTGGGTAAGTAGGAGTCCGTCGGATCTGGCTCGCCTCGGCCGAGCTCACCAGTGCAGCAGGCGGGCGTGCGGCTGGTCCAGACCCGTTTACAGCGCAGCCCTTAGCCTTACCTGCCCCGACGTTTGCCTGCGTCTCCTCTTGTCGCCCTCTCCAAATAGCCTGTGCCACATCGCGATGTGTCACACAGGATTGGTCTTCAGCCCGTGTTCCTGTAGGACGCAGCTGGTGTGTATGCTAGGAGCCGTTGGCCCCCCTGAGGTCTGGAAGGCAGCTGTGTCCCTTCGTTTCTGCTGTAGGAATCCCCGCCCCGCAAGCACAATGGGAATATCCGCTGGGGACGGACATTGTGTCGTTGCACCCAGTCATTATAAATGTGTGCGGGGGCTCCCTGCTGGGCAGTAACCGGACGATTTCTACGGATGTGTCCTGCGTTTCTTTACTACGCAATGAACCGTACGTAAAGGCCTGCAGAGCGGCTCTCTTCTCCCAGGTCGTGTGGCTCCGCAGGGGCGATCGTGACCGTGCTCGTGTGTGTTCCCAGGCTCTGTGTGTGCCCAGAGATAAGTCTCGGGATAAACAAATTCCTGCGTTCCTTTGCAAGACAGTCTCAAGCTGAAGGGCGAGAAATCTCAC